>JAWQUT010000043.1:1106961-1120136 GCA_033807755.1 Ellobium chinense
GGGGTAAAGACATGAAAAGCCACTTTTGAATGTTATTGGTGTGTTGTCTATCCATAAGGTAAGCAGTGCTCTGCATGAAGCTTAAAAAGTTACTGAGTGATTTGGCCTGCTAGGATAGTAGTAGCATGTAGTCATGTCCAGAAGATGCTTGGATACAAGATTTAAGAATCATATTTTTAATATCATATACCTCCTGAAGACAGCAGTGATGACAGGGTTCGTGCCCTTTCCTCTGGTGTGGGTAGCAAGACTGACCATCCACTTTGAAGGGTGGCCTGTGCTGCCCTCTGCACTGTGCTGATCACCCCACTGTTGCTGGCAAGTGTGACCACTCTCTGCTTCAAGCTCTCCACCAGTGCACTCCCCTGCTGTAGGCCTAAATGGCTGAGTTCCTCAGCCTGACAAATGGCTGCATGTAGCTGAAACAGACGGAGAGAAATATACAAAACATGGCAGATTTTCCCTTTCTGCTCATCCACATTTGTGACACATCTTTTCGAAGCAGTTATTGTCATTAGTTGACAGCATGAAATCGCATGTTATTTTTACGGTCTTGTTCTTTCCTAGTACTGTAATTTATTTATCTCTTCTATGAAGTCATTAAATCGTAATCTTGCTTAAAGATGTGAAATATGAGTGATTTGGGGTATACTGGCCAGATCTCTGAAACAATGAAGGCATCATTAACCTGCATTCACATCAAGATGTTACCAGCATGACTATGGCTAAGTGCGATTACCTGTAAGTTGAGCAGGTTAAGACAAGCCACAGCAATGCACTCCTTGTCCTGTGGTGGTGGCCAGTCGCTGCGTCCGTCCATCCCCTCACACACCTCACGCAACAGCTCATCAATCTGCTCAAATGTGCTTTTGTTCATGTCAATGATGAAGGGGATCCTGGTGCCCACATTCCACTGGTCACTTGATGACCAGAAAAAGCTCTGGAAAGGTTAGATTATTAGTATTACATGCTAAATATACTTAAATGCTTCACCATTGTCTCAAATTTTTTATTTTTGTATTATCAACTTAATATTACAGTACAACAAAGACAGTAAAATATACCAGTCCTCAGTGAGGCACTTACATGCTCATATTCACAACAAACTTACACCACCATCTCAATATATATCCCAAAATTGTTAGATGCCCACACTAGTAAATGTTCTAAATATGAAGTATGTTCGCACTGATCAGAGTCTGCACTCTTCAGCACTAACAATGCTGCCTTCTAAAAATCATGAAAATGAAAATATTACAAAACAAGTTTCTTGCAGGCAGTTTGCTTTATAAACCAAAGGACTATCCTTGAGCTATACTAACACTTACATTGCAAATTCATCCTTGTCTGAACGTCTTGGGCAAAATCTGACTTTCTCAGTTTTGCAAGATCTACATGAAACTTAATATATAAAAATACTGCCTGTGGCATGTCCGCTCGTCGTACCTGTGATGGTCCACAAGCAGCCCCAACGATGTGCTTGCCATCCAGCCCTGGTACCAGAGTTGGTTCTGTGACATTGGCGTGACTCTCGTCCCCAAGTTGACCCTGGTCGTTCTTGCCCCAGCAGTATACCTCTCCTTCTTCTGTCACCGCCACACAATGCATGGAGCCAATGGCCAGACTGCGCACTCTCTTCCCACTCAGCCCCTCCATCTGTTTCGGGTGACGGATGTGTTCCTCACAGCCATGGCCCAGTCGAAAATTGTCTCCCTTGCCCCTACAAGCATAAATATATATTAATTTCTTTAGCATTTCCTTCAGTAATCAAAAGACATGCTTTCTGGCTCAAATAAAAATTGAGCGATACGGTGACTTGTGACAACTGACTCTAAAGTTTTGCAATCTACATCCGAGATTATATTCCTCTTGAGTTACACAAGCTGGTCTTTCTAGCAGATATTAGAAGCAGAAAAATGTTTTTTTTCTCCTCCCTACACATACACCGTGGCAGTAAGCGTACAAACTGGAAGTTGTAATTTATTAAAAAAGTCCTGCCCTTTGTAGAAACTTGTGCAAGAGCAATAGGAAAATCGCACCAAAATCTCATAACCTCAAATCTCACACATTTTATAGAAAATCTGTATGCTTGTTGCAATGCTCTGATCTAACTTTACATATTTTCAGATATCAATTTTCCTCACAAATCTGAATGATACAGAATATCAGCAGTTTGTCTGGAATTCTAATTTGTAGGGACTTACTGAGGTTTTGTTGGCCCTAAGGGTCATTGGCTAAACGAACCAGATGATGAAAGGAGCTATAATCTGAACTCACCAAGAGAAGACATTGCCTGATTTGGTCAGAGCCAGACTGAACTGTGCCCCACAGTACACCTTGACCACGTCCTGTCCAACCAGCTTCTCTATCACTTTGGGGGTCTTGCATCCATCACTTCCTCCCCTTCCCAGCTTGCCATAGTCCCCGTCTCCCCATGAGTAGACTGCCCCTGTAAATTGTAACATAAAAACATGGCTTTGGGATAAGCATCCATTCATTGCGCATTACTGTAAGTCCAGTTGTAAAACAATTCAACTGAGGAATGGAAGATCCAATCTGAGAATGCATGCTGATGTCACATTTGCAGCTAATTATCAAACACTCTCTATATCATCTCATCCATTTTTTTTCCATAAAAACACACAAGAATAATATAAAACAGGCACTGATGTGACAGTAAACTTTATAACATGAAGCCCTTCACACCCCTAGTGATATTTTTATTTTGTGATCCTTTCCTTACTGAGGTTAATTTCATTTCCATAAATCATGTTAAGAAAAGGAGCAATAAAATTTGATATTAAAAAACAAACGGGAAATTATGATCCTTACAAATCTGAATTACCTGTATCTGTCACTGCCAGTGTCTGAGCGTCTCCACTGCCACAAGCGATGTCAATGACCCTGTGACCTTTCAAGGTGGACACCAGGCTGGGGTAGCACTGATCTTCACTGGAGCCATGACCTAAACGTCCATAATTCCCCCGACCCCATGTGTACAGCTCACCACTGGCTGAGATGGCAGCACTGTAGGTGCTACCGGCACATATCTGAACAATGTGCTTCCCTGAGAGACCAGTGATTAGTGTTGGTTCATCTCTTGAACTGGAGAAAAGGAATCAGACAAGCATTACAAAATAAATACCAGAAAATAATGAAATGAAAGCGTTGTTACAAAGCCAGAGAACATATGCAAAACAAGTGACTTGGGTCAGCCAAAACTAACATCTGTCTTTGCAAATAACTTCCTAATAAATCAATTGGTTTATTTGTGACTTAAGATTTTTGTCACAACTAGTGATAATCTTTTGTGTATATGGCTCTTAACATCTACTGGTAACTTGTTTTTACTTTGATTAGGAATGTCTGTACTGTCATGAACTAATAACAAAACAAAAAAAAATCTTTTGAGAAAGAACATTTTAATGGTCAAGCAATGACAGCCTGAACACTAGTGTTTACAAGAATCAGCACAGGACTGAAGTTTCAGGGAAATCTGTTACGCATATTTATGCATATTGTTTCAGTCACATATCTTTGTCAAAGTGATATGTATGTCCACAACCGACCAGTTTTAAAGCCAGTACTGCTTCTGGTATACATATCTGTGAAAGTGCGTTTTAGTACAACTTGGGCCTGAATACAAATGTATCCATATCATTATGGACTTTTTTTATGTTTATGTACTTTAAGGATGCTGCTGTCTAACATGTTGGCAAATGTGCCACTAAAAATCATATGGGCTTATAGTATTTCTATTCTGTTACATCATCTTAAATGAGGCCTGTGAATTACAGTAATCATAAATAATGACTCAACTCACATGTTGTCCCCATGTCCCAGCCGACCGCCCTCTCCGTTACCCCAGGAGTAAACATCTCCCTCACTGGTTAGTGCCAGATAGTGTTTGCCATCAGCATGGGCTGCCAGTTTGATGATTTCCTTTTCACCAAAACCACTCACAAGCTGTGGTGACTGGAAAGAGCATAAAGAAGAAATATGAACAATGGCTGGTAGATCAAACCTTGCTTCCCTAAAAGCGTTATATTGTTATGAAAAATGTGTTTTCTTGTGTGAGTTTTCAGAAAAGCATGTACTAAGATCTATTATTCAAATCAAATTACATGAATCCTTGAATTAGTGCTTCAAAATTTCTTGTTCATAAAGTAAGCAAAACTTGTATATTTTTTTTTTAATGTCAAGTTGTATGCTCCTTCAGGACATCAGTCTTTCAAAGCTGTTAAAAGTTGACTACAAAAATGAAATATATTGCAGAAACAATACCCCTTTTTCAAACAGAATGTGTTCAGCATATAAGCCTACTGCAGCATCAATAAAATGTGCAGCAGAAAAGTGCAAGAACATTAAGTGGAACTTTTATTAAAATTATCATAGCTTAATGCAATACCTTAACCACCTTTTTAAGCAAGCTGTAATTTCAATAATACCTTACATACTTATGAACATGTCCCTCTGTTGAGACACACTCAACAACTTGGTTCAAAAGGTAGGAGTTTATTCATTTCTTCTTTTTGTTCGTAGACCATGTGAAAGAAGTGGACTATACAGCACTATAAAAATATTACAATACTGGAACGCTGTTGCCAATAAAACAATTTTCTACAGTATTGCAGAGGTCTTCTCAACAATTCAAGTTTCCAAACATGAAACTAAGAACCTGTCAGGAACTGTCACAATATTTTTGTTTGTTTGTTACTCTTCCTTACTATAACTGAACATTAACTAAAATCATAAGAGACCTTACCTGTGTGTCAGAATTGTAGAACATGGTATACACGCGTCCAGTTCGGGTGAGGGCCAACAAACACCGCTCAGCACAGACAATCTGCTGGACACCTCCCAGGTCGTTGAAGACCTCCAGGACATGTGGAGCATTGGATGCAGTACTGCTGGCCCAGGACAGCCAGCCTATGCCTACTATCTCCTGTGTGACTGCTTGGCAATGGGACTGTATCAAACACAAATGAGAATGTCACCGGCTCGTTACAAAAGGTTTCAACAAATCACTGGTTTTTGACATGGTAGCATAAAGATATGTTCCCCCTAAAAACAAGAAAAACAAAAACCCCCAAAAAAACCAACATCACCGGAAATTCGTGGGGTTCTATTAATGTGTATAAGGGTTACATTGAGGTCAGGATCAGGAGTAGTTAGGGAAGAAAATGTACCTTTGCAAAAGAGCCTAAGTTACATGCAATATCTTATGGGTGCTCCGTCTACACTTTCCCCGCCCCTTACTTAAAACAAACACACTTTAAGAGAGTCCCTGGAAGAGATCCAGGATATTGCTGAAATAATGATTTCGTAACAGAGCCTAAAAGTCTACCTACAAAGAGAGAGCAAGACCATGTTGCCACTGAGTTTGACCCAGAATTGAAAGGCAATGGGTAGACTCTTAGCTGTCATAGTGGGAAAAGTTTCACTCATGTTCCTCAGTCCACCTATTTATGAAATGGGTGCTTTCTACATATTTCACCAATATTCTTGGATGAAAATGTAATTATGAAACTTTCTATAAAATTCTCAAAGCAAATTAATATTTCTCAGCTGTAACTCTTATAAGGATCAGCATACCCTTCGACTTGAGCTGATGGGCAGGTATGGGGCGGCAAGTCTGTCTAGGTGAGACATGATGACTACAGCACTCTGCCGCAGGTCCACTGCTGTTTCTTCCTCCTCTGGGTAAGTCAGATGCTGGAGGAAGCATTCTGTGGGGCTGACCATGTGCTGAGGAGGGAAGAATCAAGAAAATATTTATGGCTCATTAAATCCTTTCTGAAGTTACTTGCTACTAGGATAATTGAAAAAATAATTGTGAAGAATGAAAACACTGAAGATCTCTCGTGGATATGCGGACACCCCTATTCC
Source organism: Ellobium chinense (assembly GCA_033807755.1). Lineage (NCBI taxonomy): Eukaryota > Metazoa > Mollusca > Gastropoda > Ellobiida > Ellobiidae > Ellobium > Ellobium chinense. The sequence continues at coordinate 1,112,851 of JAWQUT010000043.1, forward strand.
TTTCAAAAAGTGATTTTTGCTTTCTGCTTTTTAATATTTGACCTATCTGGAAAAAATCTACAATATCATTTTTAGATGTCTTCCTATTGGCTTTCTTCACCGAGGAGGGAAATGGAGGTTTTAAACTAGTAGTTTTCAATGTTCTGCATTTTAATCACTTTGAACAACACGTACGGCTGGTGGTACAAGTGGTGCTACGATGAAAGCTGCAACCCTCTCATTAAATTTACAGTGACTATGTATAGTGCTGGACATGTCCAACACGTTGGAGTAAAAGAAAGATGAAGGAGACTTGAACAGAAAATCCTAATATGGGCAGAGATAGACAGGAAACTCTCTTACTTGGAGAGTGAAGCAGCATAAGATCTTCAAAGGAAGGCATCTTCATCTCGCACATGTTTTGGCTCCATTATTTCCTAACATTCTCTACTTGGGTCATGCCTCTTAATATTTAGAAATCAGTGTGTCAAATGTTGCTTTGTTCATCAATAAAGGGTAACAGTATTTCAAATCTCATTCAATCAAGTAAGATATGAACAAAATAAGAATACCTCCTCCCATTTCATTAAAGGGGCAGCTTTGGACTTTGCATTCTGAATGCCTTCAAAGCGTTTGAGCAGTGGAATGAGCGGTGCTGAGACGAGGCTGCTGCTGACGCGATTGTCGTAGTCATGATGGCTGTTGTTCCACAAGTTCAGCAGCAGCAACACAGACTGCAACACACTGCTGAGGGCTCCTTTCTGGACGGCCAGCTCCAGGATGAGACAGAGGGCTATCTGCTGGTCCTGGACCGGGATTTTGGATGAGGGTCCGTGGCCACTGCCAGCACCACCATTCAGATCACTGTTACAAGGAAAGATTGAAATATCACTGGGATGCAGTCATTTCTGTGCCATACAATCTACTGGAATTGATGTGCAAGTTGAGATACAAAAATGCCTCTGCACTGAAATAAAGGCCTAACTCAAACCTACACTAACATGTCAGTAAAAGAAGTGCCAGCTCTTTTGCACAAAGATGTAGCATAGTCTTGTGAATCTGCCAGGATACCCTATTCTACAGAAGAAAAATGGAAGAAACACTGGAATGTACCGAATGAAGCAAACGAAATATTCCAAGAAAATACAAAAAATTGAAGAAAAGAAAAACAGGGAAATACAGTCGAGCACGGAAAACTCGAATTTCTCCGGGATCGAAAAAAGTGTTCGAGATTTCCGTAATTCGAGATTCCCGTGACGGCAATATTTTCACAATTACCATCGACTAGAGGGACTGGTAAGGGGAGATAACCACACGACACTAATCTGCTCTGATCTTAACATATTTAGAATTACCATCCTTCCCTGTTTCCGACGTTCCACATAAAATTATGACAAACAAACTGAATTTAATGAACAGAAGACGAAAATCACCTGATTTCGTCAGAGTAGATCGAACTTCAGTGCATAAGTGTAATCCTGATGCGTTCGACGTTATTCGAGGAAAAGAAAGAAATTAGGAGCGGCACTATTGCCAGTCTGCTATTACCTATCGCCCCGCCAAGTCACTCTATGCGCATCGCGTCATGTTCGACGCAATAAAATTTATCGCAGCGTGTGTTGACCTAGTCCACCACCCGCCAGGTCGCTCTGCATGCTCAATCACTACACCACCCCCCTCCCGCTGATTCAATAGAACCACACAAAGCATTGTCTTGATCCCTTGCCCATTACCACGGCACTCCCGCACACCTTTCCCTTATCACTAACACTGGGACGAGCAATGCCAGACAAAGACAGGCTTTATCGGTCATTTCGCTGCTTTGAGATCGGGTAGATGGTGATGAAATCGTTCGAGAAATGCGTGTTGAGAGTTCGAGAAAATCGTGTTAACAATACAAAGAAAATAGAGGCATTTAAAAGGGGCCTATAACAGCGTTCGACATTTCCATGAATTCGAGATTAGTGTGTTCGAGTTTTCTGTGCTCGACTGTATGTTAGTGTATTGTCAAAACCTCACTTATTTTGTTCACATAATTTGGTACTGTAGCTAGCATCTCATTAATAATAACACCAAAGAAGTACTCCTATGTGTTCGTCTATTTCTGGTTCAATCAACCAAGACAGCTCGTTGGCACTGCATAGTTTGGTCCTATATAAATATCATCATGCATTAAAATTCTGTCACGTTACACAGACTTTGGCACAGCCTCAGGTGACAACATGACTTACCCAGCAACGACGAAATGCAGAAACTTGGTAGCCCTCTCAACCACTTCCAGCCACACAGAGGACACGGAACCGTCTTCAAACAGAGTTGCTTCAGGGAGTGACCTCAGGGCCTCTAGGGACTCCTGGAGATGGCATATTAGAATAGTGGAATGGGGAGAAAGGAGGTAGTTAACATTTTATATAGTACAACCCCTGTGTGAAGTTAATTACCCATTCAGTCCCCAGGCCCTTCTTATGATATAATTTCTATACTTCTATATAACATTCATACTACAATAAAGCTGCACTTTTGTGACACTGGTACTCTGAGGTAGAGTAAACCTGGACCCAATACTGCATCTATTATATACAAGGTGTTAATCCTTTGTATCCTGACTGCCCAAGTTATTGTTCATATATCCCTGAGCTCCTAATGGACTTTTAGATTCTAGTAAAGTCCTCCATATGGCTTAATCAATGCCATAGGATAAAGTGACCAGAGAGTCCCACCACTTTACTTGTGTATGAAATCAAAGAACTGCAAAAATATAGACTTGAACGAGGTGATGAAAACTCTAATAATGTTCTCAACATCTGACTGAATGATTATGAGAGGACATTAACATGAACAGATCATGCAGAATGAGCAGTCATAACGCCTGCGATCATCACTGCAGACATGCAACTGTTGCCAAATGAATGCGAAGTCTGAAGTCTTATACTTCCGTGCATCACACTGTGTTTAGGATAGTAGACTTTTTGTTTGTCCATTACAAACAAAATAATTTGTAATAGATGAACGTACTTATGGCTCACTACAGAAATGCATTTTCTTTCTTTAAAGAACATGTGTTCTTTCCTCATACCTGAAGTAACTCCCCACAGAGATCAGCGTCCTCCCCAGATCTCCAAGCTCGGCGTAAGAAGGCAAATGCGAAACTAAGAGCTGCCCGGGAGCCCACACGGGCCAGCCCCATTGTGGCCTTCTCCACTGGTTTCACTACAGTGCTGAGATAGGAACAAAGTTCATGGTATCATATATGGGCTATGTGAGGATTCTAAAGGTGAGTTACACAAGAATATGAACTAAGTATGTGATATAATGCAACGAGCTGGTGTAAAACAATAGTGATCATTGTACCTGAATTGGCACTTAGTATGTGATTTATGTGCACTTGGGACTAAGAAAAAAGGACGTGAAGTATATACACATGGAGGGTTATTTATAGTGGATTATGAACTCAATTCATAATATAGCGAGATAGGATAGAGCGAAGATATTTCAGATCAGTTATACTGGAATATAAAAAAGAGCACATGTTATCATGGACATGTGGGCGGAGGAATGAGGTCAGGGAGATGGGAAGTCAAAATATTACAGGTCATTTGAACTGGAATATGGAATATGAAATCAGTACATGATATTAAGTGCTGAGTTAGTGTGACAACATCGGAAATCAGTTTTATTGAAATATATACAAAGTATAATAACATATTATAATGTTATCATGCTATCATGATTGGGCATATGTCTGGATATGACAATCACAAACCTCAGAATTATTCACTATTATTTATTTATTCATTTTCCACTTTCTCTGAAAGCCTATACCTTTTCTGTTTGTTTAGGTTGCTCTGGTTTGCCTGGCGTTTCCTGGATGGAGCCCTTCGTTCTGCCTGGTTCTGTCGGCACAGGGCAGTGAAATATCTCTCCAGCACTGCGATGCGCTGCTGCAGCCGTGTCATGGACAGGGAACTGCTGAAAGCCTCCAAGCTCAGCTGCTGATGCTCGTGTAGAAGGGAGCTCAGGCATTGCTGAAGCTTCTGTGTATCTATAGGAGGTATGATATTAAAAGTCAATTATTTGTACAGTAAACTTAAAAGCTGAGTAAAACTGATCCAAGCTGGGTTGCTAGTGTTGATGAAGAGGAAACCTCAAATTTTGCTGAAGCTTCTGAGAATCATTTTAGAATGTTTAAAAATTAAGAACTTTAAAACAGACGTAAAAAGGTAGGTTTCCACAGATAAATAAAGTTAATTTAATGCTGCAAATTTTCAATCTAAAAAGATCTTCTTTGGGTGTACAAATGATTATAAGACACACAATCAACTGGTCAAACTACTTATAGGTATGAGTGATGAATAGAAAAGAGTAAAGAAAGGTTTAAAGTTCCAAGGCAGATAGTGAATACAGCATGCTTAAAACCGATACAAAGGCAGTTGTCAGCGTCAAATGAAGAGGCAGATATTATTTTTATGATATACTCTGGAACAAGCTGATCTGCTGGTGTTGGTGAAGGAAGAAAATCAGATGTTCCTGATGTTGCTATGTATCTGCCATGCATATTATTTTAACAGTTTGTTGCCATAGTAATTTTGTTCTATTCAAGACATTGCTTTTGAAACTGCCTGAAAAACAAGCTAACTGTGTTCTGCTGGTAGGAGTGACGGTAACCATGCTTCACTATCCCTAGGTATCCTCCCTTTATTAGGCCTTATTCATGCCAAGATGTATAGCCTGTCCAGCAGCACTGGTAAATTTAAGGTGTGTGAGACCAACTTGCATAGCGGCAGCAAAGTCTCAATTAAAGATCAGGTACATGGGGGCAAAAAAAATTAAATCTCATTTGTACTGATACAAGCTCAACTGTGGATATTGTTGCAGGGGTGCAGAAAAGCACTGCAAGAGCTTTTGTATGCCTTTAAGGGATATGATTGTCTTTAAAGGTGAATATTAATGATCAGGCCAGTTCTAATGACAGTGGTAAAATTCATGAAGGGACTCCAGTATTTAAGTCACTGAAGAGTGGACAGTTCTAAAAGGAATGAAATTGTTGTGCTAAAACTAGGCAATATCCAAGAACAGTCTGCCAAATAAAGCATGAAAGAACTGGACTGGCCTTGTGACCGTGCAATATATCTTTGTACGCAGCTATGTGGGAGAAAGATGACATCATAGCACACTGGTGCACAGTAGAAGGCATGTGTACAGTGAGTTAAGGATATGGCAATTTTATCAACCCTCTAATGCCCAGCGTATCAGATCTGATATATTTCAAAGAATGAAGGAAAGGCAAACTGAGATCATTTTGGTGCTTGTGCTAGCATAGTGGACCCAAAAGTGATCCTAAAAATGGAGCTCAGAATTTTTGATCCATTATAAATAGACTTGGGCACTAGAGGGTTAAGGAATTAATGCACCTTGTGCCACTAAAAATGCTGCATGTGTGGAGTATGACACTATGAGTCAACTAGGATGATACGTAATTATAAATGACAGTTGCAGAACATACCTGGCTGCTGTCCCCATGTCCAACCATCTATGATGGGCTGTGAAGGAGCAGGTAGTGTCCTCTGGTCATGTGTCAGGGCCTCCTCCTCCTTGTCCAACTGCTGGCATGGTGGACAGTTGCAGCCGTTGGTGGGTCCACAGTGACCGTCGCAGCAGCTACATGACAGTACCTTCATGCCACAGTAGAACTTGCCCGTCTCACCTGATGGAAACACAAAAACAACACCCGTATTCAATACTCACACCTAAAAGAAGAAACACATTTGATCAAAAAGAGATTGAAGTGACAACTTTACAGATATTACTATCATTTTAGGTTTTAACATCCCTTTTCAAATCAAGTTATCAACGAGAGGGTGCATTTGAAACATTGTGAAAATTGCACAAGAAGTATCTCTTGTTAGCAGGATGTAATCTCCAAACCTTTTGCACCAAGACAAGTGTTCTAACTCTAGGCCACTCTGTCAGTGCTTTACAGACAAGCTCTACTTTTGGTGTGACACCAGACGACCAGTCACATCTTCAAATGTGATATATGCATCTCTTGACACTATATCACGGTAAGCTCATTCAGGCCAATATCTTATGATATACATAATACATCTGACTCACAAAACTGCGTCCTGCTTTATTGCAAATTCCATATAATTGAAATATTCCGGGTAAAGGAATGCCCCATTATCTTCACAAAGGTCATGGGATAACTACCAGTCTTTTGTTTTTGTTTTTTTTTTCTAAGTAGAACTAGTTCCACCCTCCTTTAATGTCATCATTAATCAGAATCGCCTGTAATGATACAGACTATACAGCTGATATTCATCACGAATGTTTGAATGTGACAGTAATGCCTTCTCAGATCTGTTCTGTAACATATAATATGTAGACAGCACAAAGGCAAATGTTCATAATTGCTACAACAGGTGAAGATTTGAGTTGAGATCTTCATACAACTGACAGGTGGAGAATACAGCTTAATAATCACTGCTGTAACAGGGTGGATGGCAGGTCTGGACTGATATAAGCTATCTGTATTTCCTGAGGATAACAGGTGGAGATAAAGAGGGTAGATTATTCTGACAGATGACAGAATAATTACCTCACGTGAACGACAGGTGACTGACAAGGAAAGAAGATTATCCTTCTTGCAACTGACAGAGGATATCTTTATCATTCATACAGGTGACAAATGGATTCAGAATCATCATACAGATGACAGATGGGTACATAATATTCATCATTTACATGATGCAATACAGTTCATTTGCTTGATTCCAATCTGGTGAATTGCAACTTCCATTTGACTGCGTAATTTTCCACACAATGAAACGTTACATTTGCATGTAAATGTCATTAGACTGTCCATGTTCCCAAGGAGTTGCAGTTAAGCAGAACAGACTGTATAAATCATTCATGCATGTGAAAGATAAGAGTATCATCATTTTATGCAATTCTACAGGAGAAAGCGTCATCGTTTACAGAGGTTACTTAAGACAAACACACGCAAATGACCAAAGATCTCCTGCATAGCATGACTTTTAAAAAAGGGATGAGGGGGAATGTGGCAGGATAAGGGTTTCTGTTTGTACCAGCTTTTGTCAGAATAAGAATGTCCTTAATCCACCATGAGTGCATGTCCTGCCTTGCAATGACAAAACACCGTAAGATGCCCAAACCAAATTACGATTATACAGTGTTTTATCGTTGCATGGCAGATGTGTGAAGCATTGAGCATGCATGCAGCAGGAGTGGCAAGAACGGTGAGAGAAAGTGAGAAAGAGAAGAGAATGAGAGAACAGGGGGTGGGG
>JAWQUT010000043.1:1139110-1170378 GCA_033807755.1 Ellobium chinense
GAAGAGGGAGAATACTGAAGTCCACCAATCAAAAATGAGTGGGCCAAAAAAAAAAAAATCGACGTTCAAACCGTCTCGTTGTATCAAAGCTTCACTTTATTTTTGTTCAATTCGATGTTTGTTTCAGATTTTTTGCTGTGACGACCGTTTCCATTCTATGGGCACAGGAGTCAGTACCGTCGACGGTGTGCCCACGACTACATGTACCTGCATGTGATGGGTAAAAAGATGAAATTCACTACCAGAGTATATACTGTCACCAAGTATTTCTAAACAGCTGTATTGACCCCAGTGTGCATGGATACACGGCCTCTTTCAACCAACGTCTAGAATCTTCAACAAAGCCTAGAATCTAGAATAAAAATGCTGCGAAATAATCTTTACCACTCAGGCCTGAACGACATCCACAAACAGCAGAGACAACTGATCGATATTTCTCACTCACGATATCCCTTATTACTGATCGAACTTTTAAAATAATAATTAAATGTGAATGTCAGTACATTAAACGGCTTGACTGTAATCTTCTTCTTTTTTTTTTCTCGTATATTTGCGTTGTTTCTTATCTTCACTTGCCAGTGCTCATATGCGTGGATGCTTGTGATAAGGAGAAAACGACACTTGAAATTTAAGATACTAGTTCACTAGTGCAATGTTGTAGGCTGTAACTCACACATCAAGAAAGGAATGCAAATGAGTTATTTCCACAGTAATATAAGCTGGTGGTAGTCTAGTCGTCTAGCGTCTAAGCACCAGTAACACATGCAACTGCATTTTACTCGTGGTAAAAGAAGCAGTGGTATTACATAATATGTAGTATCGTAGTAATGGTCACATAAATCGTTAAAGCAGAATCGGTAGTGGCAGTGGCAGTGGTGGAAGTCGTTGCCGCCGCGCTAAAATGCTATTTCAGTTACGCTTAACTTATGAAAAGCTTCGACTTTACAGCGAATAATTCTTATTGTTTCTAGGAGAGGTTTAATATATTCGTCAAATATTAATCGAAACCGATTGCGTTAAGTCAACGCTTTTCAGAAATTAGAGTAAGTGATGTGCCATTCTGATGGAATTGCCCTTTTCTGTGTGTAGTGGCCACTGCGCTAGTAAACAACACCCATGGTGCAGTAGAACTCTAGGAATAGATGTTGTATACCACAAGCAAACACGATAAAGGTCTGGGGCGGATCCAGCGAAAATATAAGGGGGGTTTCCTGACATTACTTCTGTCTCTTATACACATCTATATTGCCATTAAATANATATGCCACTCCAGGTTTCATAATATACACAATATCCTCCTGTTCTCTCACTTTCAATTTTGTTTGTTTGTTCAGGATTATAATAGGACTGCTGGATGAACAGCTTCTCAGACATGCCCACAAGTGAAGAAGGAAATTATAGTAATACGTGGTGTTCAGAGCATTAATCATAGAAAAATTCGGGCGGTTCCCCTCTCCTGCGTCCCCCGAAGCCGTCAATAATAATATAGTAATAACTGTCAAAGTATCATCGTCCCTCCTCTCGTGTCCAGGTAACTTCAGAGATCATGTAAACATGAAATGAAATGAAGATATGACTTTATTTACCCCGTAGGGAAGTTATTTTACAATGCAATACAATGTTATACATCTCATTCATACTACAAACACATATAACGATACACATCATACATGTAAATACATATTGTTACAAATGAAATACATAACAAAGTCATCGCTGGTCGCCAGCATGGCAGCGCCCTGCCCCCCCCTCTTCCCCAGCTCTAAAGCCAGGTATTCATTTACATCTGAGTCGAGTGAGGAAATGGAAGTGAAATATCTTTCCCAAGAACACTACGCCATAAACCGTTCCGCTCGCGAGTCAAACACAAAAACCTTGGACTTGAAAATCTTTAGTTTCTGAGTACGACTCACAAATGGCACGGCCACGATACCTCCCACATATACAAACAAAGCCATTAACCACGCACATTTTTTCCTTGATAATAGAAATGTTTGCTACAGAAAAAAACAACAACAACAACATGAAAATCCATGAGACAGCATACAAAACACGTTCATCTGTTCGCAAAGAACTCAGGATACGAGATGAATCACCTATTTATAAACTTGGTCCTAAAACAGAACTGAAATACTTCGGGCGTGTGCAAAGACACTATAGGGAAAAATCATTATGGAAGGCAGTAGGAACACTAATGGTTACAGACTTCTAATTGGCTGAAAATAACATGCTGTTACATGCGTTAGGAAGACAGTAAAAACTGTGGAGAATGTGCCCTAGATTTGTGAACCTACCTGCGAATTATTTTACATTCTCTCCTGATTTTGTAAATTAAACCTGAAGTTTGGATCATTCGCTTCGGTTTCGGTGTGGCCTTCTGTGCGGAGCACTTGTCGTTAAGGAAACTGGTTAGCTTGTTTACAACTTTCGATGTATCGGTTCGCACCTCGAAAACGAACTGAAAGACCTGTATTTTGAACATCATTGTTAATAAGCTCATTGAATTCTGTAAATAATTAAAGAAGACCTAGAGATTGTGGAATTTCTTGCAAGTGACAGTAGAGAAAACAGTTTATTGGCTCAAAGAGGAAAATTGGATTAGGCTTCTGTAACATGAAAGACATAGGGAATAATAATTGGTTGCTGTAGAACAAGAGCGGACCATCCCACATTTGCTGTGTTTTGAGAAATTGAGGGATGAAGTTGATGTTGCCACTGAGTTATAAAGACTTGTAGCAGAAAAAAGGTGGTGTTAGAAGTCCTCACATGCCAAAAATAGCAACTTAACCGATATTTATAACAAGATTGAGTCAATATCTAACTATAGAACCCTTTACAACCAAAAATCGCGAAAATGTGCTATAGCTCACTCTTGCTCTTCGGCGACCAGTCAAAAAAGACAATGGGAAAATGACATAAAGGAAACACTTCACACTAACAGACTGCAGCGGCAAGACGATTGGCATTAGCCAGGAATGCATATATACAATGATATTGTAGACTGGCTGTTACGGTGGAAATGCCCATAAGGATACGCCGCTGACGAGAAATCCAACTAAATTGAAAACGTAAAAAGTAAAAAATGAAAACGCTATGTCCTTTGGTTCGAAAAAATTATACGTTACGTGAGGAAAGGGGGGGGAGAGAGAGANGGGGGGGGGGGGGAGAGAGAGAGAGAGAGAGAGAGAGAGAGAGAGAGAGAGAGAGAGAGAGTATGGGGTGGAGAGGAGCAAGATCATTTCTGTTGTTAAACATTCAGTATTGGCAGTTTGCTCCAAGCACGGCCTTGATAAGGCATTGATGGCCGCCCCTCAGCTCTCTCGTGCCCAGGTACAGTAAACCCTAAATCCGCCCCTGGTGACCAGGAGCAGCCCCATCCTCTTCTCATGAAAAATATGGGCATTTTTTTTTAAAAAATAGCGTCACTAAGAGCTGCCATAAAACCCTTGTTGTTTCGATCTAGATCAGCTTGCAATTAATGTCTTCCATCATGATCATGTAATACCTCTCCCTCTCCCTCTCTCTCTCTCTCTCTCTAAGCCCATCACCTTCCATCTGAAACAAGCAAAAAACTTATCACTTTATCAATCGCTACGCCTCTGAAGCGACATCCTCAGATCTTCTTTACGTCAGCCTGTTTGAAATTCTGGAATCTGTCATTTTATGGAAAAAAAAATCATGTCCTACACGGCACATTAGGTCGAAATCACCTTTTGATGTTTTTGTATCACAGAGCTTAATATTCATTATCTTTCCATCCGACTCATTTTCTCTTTGCTTTTATAGTTTTCGAGATGGCCCGTTACACTGGCCGAATACGCCCTTGGTTAACTAACAGAAAGACGTGCGACGCGAAAGTTTATTACGTCTCCTGTAAAATGTACGATTTTGTCACATACGGCCTTCTTCTTCCCAACCCCCAGCTTTTCTCCCCCACCTAGCATATCTTTATTTATAACCCGCTAAATCTGGCAAGTGTTTGGAATCGAAGTCAAATCCTCTGAATTCCACCCTCAAGTAGACCTACGTGGATTCGAATCCATTCCAGGAGCTGCGGAATCGCCCATCCTTATCACAGAATATATCCTTCAAATTTTTTTTATCTTACGTCTACAGTTCTAACTGGCTGGTGCCGATTAGTTTTGCCTGGTAAAGTCAGTGACTTGCAATTGATCCACTTATCACAATCCTTTTAATGGCAACGACACTAAGATAACAGAAAGATACAACGTACAAATGTTTCTGTGTTAAAAATCACTGGTAAAATCGCATTGTTTTCCATGTTGCGGAGAAGTAGCCATTGAACTGAGACAAGTTTAGCATTCATATGCTCGTCATTACCCCCTACTCTCTCCACCCCCAACCCTCTCTCTCTCTCTCTTTATTAGAGTGACTGCGCAGAAAAGCAAAATAAAAAAAAACAAAACTCCGGCACACCCTTTCTTTACCATGTCGCAAATATACGTCAATGTACTACTTTTTGGTGTATTTGCCAGAGTAGCCTTCGGTCTAAAAAATTTATCAATTTGACAATGCTGTGGTACACAAAGTATCACAACTAACAAGTTCAGCTTCGGATGGGCTGGGCAAAAAATGCCTTCCTTAAAAACAGCAAGCTCGGGGGTAGGGNGGGGGGGGGGGCTGAGCCGCCTGAAGCCTTTTTTTAAAAATAACAAGTTCACCTTTAAATGGGTTGTGTGTTGGAAGCCCTCCTTGAAAATGACAAATTCAACGTTAGACGGCTGTGTGGTTGTCAAAAGCCCTTCTTGAAATGATAAAATTATCCTCAGAGGGGCGGGGCGGTTGGAAGCGGTCCTAGAAAATGACAAATTCATCCTTGGATAAGTTGGGCGACTGGAAGCCTACCATAAAAATTAAAAGGTCAGTCTGTGCTAGGCTGGACAGTTGAGTGGCTTAAATAATACGGGCACATACAAAGTCCCAGTCTGATCATTTCTAAACAAATTTCCCGAATTGGTCCGCTTTTATTTTTCGCTTATGTCTTAAACGGTACCTCAAGGAGACAACAATGTTCTTATCTTTATTTTTCATGATTTTTAGACTTGCGTCATAAACATGTCTATTTCTGTAAGGAGAACTCCAGGCGTAACTAGCAATTTTTCCCTTCCTTCCATTTAAACCATGTATTTTGAAAAGTCTTTCATTAATCTAAGAAAGTCAGTCCCACCCACTGGATGAAAAATCTGCCCTACTTTCTCACCCCATTAAATGGTCCAGCCCAACATGCGGCAACACATGTTCACATGCGAAATCACAACAACATCTGTTAGCAACCGCAGCTACTGCAACCATGAAGATCTTTCTTATTTTCGCACTGCTCACCATTGCAGCCTATGCCAGAGGTAAGAATACTAATATTATATCATGTAGGAAACACGACAGCCAAACCTGGAAATTTCCTTTGACCCAGAGCCTCCAGAAACATGTACTTATGTATATTACTAAAGGGAAAACGTTACCACCAAGTAATACTCCATTTCTAAACCGCAAAGGACTTTTCCGAAGATGTTCCCATTGTATCACAAGCAGTTTAAACTCCTTACTCATAGAGATATACTGTTGTACATTTCTTAAACTTTTTGTGACTTGACACAGAAATCCTTGCTGGTTTGCTTCTCTATTATCTTAAAATGTCCTTCCCTTCAGTTAAATATTTACTCTTGAGAAAAGTTGTATGGAGCTGTCTGGAGGTCAGTCAGTCAATGTTGACTTTTAACGTACGGTTCAGAGAGAGCTGTGCCTAGAAAGAAGATGGAAGCGACCTACAAAGACGCACAATAACGACTGACTGCTGCAGCAGCAGCAGCAGCACCGTGACACATCGCCATCGCGTTCCGCCCTCTCAGTCAAGTTGTTTTTAGCCTTATTCAACATGACAATTGTCCCTCACCTAAGCACCTGCCGAACTTGACTCAATGCGACTTATTCTCGATTCCTAAAGATGAAAATTCAACAGAAATGAAAGCAATCTCAAATTACAGAAATGATACAGCCGTAACCGCAGATGTGCTTGACGTGTTGATACTTAAAGACTTCTGATGGTGCTGTAAGGCTTAGCAGCAGCGACGGAATCAAATGGACTGATTCCTAAATGGCCAACTTCGAGGGGTGTAATATCTAGAGTAAATCAGCGATACTTTCTAAATACCCAGGCCAGGGACTTTTGGATCTTAATTCGCACATAAATGTATAAACTCGAAGTATCATAAGTGGAAATCTGTGGAACTGAATAGGGGGCTGCAGTATTATGGGACAATGTTGCAAGTTAAACTATGTACTCTACTCCTCAGCCGAGGAGTGCATGCAAGGACCGATCTGTGACAGCTATACCCTCACTTTAGTAGAGAACGGAGTGGTGAGTATTGAAGAATTCTGGTTGCACCACAGAAACTTTAACGACCAGAAGAGGCATTCGCCTTCCGGAAATCCAAAGCAATCATGCCTCTCAGGCTTCACCATCATACCATCGCCCCTCCAAATCAGGTCATCTAAGATCTAGAAGCGGGAAATTGGGTGGAGCTCAAATTTTGTGTTTGTCCTAACCTAGCGTCATTATCTATTTACAAATGGACGCTTGTATGACGAATTTGCGTCCAAGCTCCACCTAAAAATAACAGCAACCATAGACTCAAGTTGAGATCTAGATAATTGTGAACCAAAGTAATATCAAAATTAAATAAGGGGAGATACTTTCATTATTGGGATACGTGACATCAGAACCAAGAAAATTGCTAACATCGTCTTCTGCATAACAATAATGGTGAAAGAAAGAGATGTAATTTCGGTGTAAATCTTTATATATTCCGAAGAGTCATGCTCCGCCATGAATTCTTCGAACGACATCACAGTACACAAGCACTTTCTTTGTTTGGTCCCTTCTGCGTCACGTAAGAGGCCGTCCTGTGGGCGGTCCTTAGTAAAGGGTATGTTTTTGGTTAGTGCGCACCAGACACAATGAAAAAGAGTGCACACTTACTAGAGGTTTGTTGAAATTGGGTGGTCTTTCGTCAAAACCGGAAAAAAAAAGCCCAGCAACATGGAGGCAATCACCTATAGTCTAGTTACTGAAATTTGTTACTGGAATGTCTTTTAAGCGACCTTGTGTAGAAGGGGGATGTGGCAAGAATTAACATTGATATGTATGCTAAAGAATGAGGCAAAGCTTTTTATCTCTTCCGCATTCGTCGCAGCCATCTTGGCTTGCCTAGAGACCGATACTTGCTTTGCTCAGGGAAGGATGTGGTTTGCTGTTTTGTCAAATTACAGAGACCAAAACAAACGCAGCCAAGACTGCCATGCCATAGGCTTGGAGCCATCTGTGGAATCATTGCTCTAAACAACAGCACATCTCTGGGTGAATAGGGGACCAGGAAGTCATTAAGATATGATTGTGTTAGGGTCAGAGTTCAGAAAGTAAAAACACATAATAATGAAATCGTCATGGACATTGGTAACGTGTACTATTGTCTCCACGACCTTAAGGTTCGCTCAGTCTTAATCTTAAATGATGTTGAATATACTTGCTTGTTGCAACCTTAACCTTCATTAAACTGGACACTGATGACTCGCCTTTCACTATTCTAGACCTTCTGCTGTGATGAATCGACGTACAATCACATCCAGACCCTAGTTGTAAGCGCTCCCGACGGTACGCCCGTTATCATATGTTCCTGCAGCCTCAGGTAAGCATATATATAATATCCATGAACATGTTCATAAACTCATTGCAGTAACCATGCAAACTCTTAAAACACAAGTACTGTTCATGGTGGCAAACCATGAATACCCCCAAGATATCAGTACTGTTCATAACGGTAACCATGGAAACCCCCAAGATATCAGTACTGTTCATAGCGGTAACCACTGAAACCCGTAGTCAGCGGAATAATATGAATACAGTATAAGCAAAAGTTCAGCATTCACTACTAGTATCTACTCAGATGGCCTTTCTCAGCACACTACCGTCCCTTGAAAGCAATCTACAAAACCAAACTTCGTTACAGAAGACACATTGTGTTGTATTATAACTTGTAGTTACAACACATTTAGTTGCAATACAAGTTAACTGACCATCCCAAAAGACAGTATACAGTACTCCTACCACCATTTCCAGCCCACTGTTATCACCATCACCACCACTGCTACTACTAAGTGCATTACGACTACTATACTACTTCTTCTCCACCTGCTACTACCACTATTACTACAACTATTACCTCTACTGCTACAATAACCACTACTATTGTTATTACTACTATTACTATTACTACTTTTACAACGACCAGTACTACTAATACTACTGCTGCTACCACTACTTCTGCAAGTACTATTATTGCTGCTACTCCTACTAACAATACCAATACTACTACTACTACTACTACTACTACTACTACCACCACCACCACCACCACTTCTACTGCTACTACTAACTATTGCTGCTTTCATTACTACTACAACTACTGGTGCTGCTGCTGTTGCTACTACTATTAGTAATACTTACTACTCTTACTACTACTACTTCTACTAATTTATATTGCGGCTCCTAACACTATCTATCGCTGTTGCTACAATAACTACTATTTTCACTTCTACTCTCCCACGCACTATTATCCGACTACTCATAATATCTGTTTCTTACAATGTTAAACCGAACACACCAATATATCCAGGACCGGGTGAGCGCCGCTGGAGAGACTTTGCACTATGGATATCTTCCCAACAGGTGATCTACATAAACTCATAGCCAGTGACAAAGAAGAAATGATGTCCCAGCTTGGGATGAAGTCTATGTCACCCACAAGTCATCTTCAGCGGTTTTGGTGTAATAAATGACTAAAAAAATTCATTTCACCATTGTTGATGTTGTTATTATGGCTGTTGTTGTTGTTGTTGTTGTTGGTGGTGGTGGTGGTGATGGTGGTGGTGGTGGTGCTGCTGCTGCTGCTGCTGGTGCTGCTGGTGCTGCTGCTGCTTCATAAATGTGAATCCGTGTATGGATCCGAGCGTGTACAAACAAGTGTGACTTTGTGAGCTCAAGCCGATTCACATCTTCATTATGTTTGCCTGGCATTTGTTTTTAAACTGAAACTGTGTCCTGTGTCCGTCTTCAATTTCCTCCACTAGTCTCTCTTTTCGTGATACCCACAGAACGGACGGAAAGTGCGCGACAGAGTGAACGACGATGACCTTTAAGGCATAAAAGATAAAAGGGGGGGGNGGGGGGGGGGTGTGACCGAGAGGAATCTAAGAGTCAACTCTGTGCAAATGGCTGATGAAGTCACAAAAGCGTAGGGATATAATGTGTGGCATTCTGTACTCTCGCCTTGAAAGAACGGAGTGTCCAGAGCCTAAAATCTGAGCTCCTAGTTTATTCGACTTTTGATAACTGTTGAAACAGAAGAACCGTTATCAAAAGTCGAACATACTTGTTATCGAAATTGTTACCAAAATGTGTTCTCTGTACCATATACCTCACAACTTCATAATTTTTTATTATGTTTTGAAAAACCATAACCAACAGGCCCCGAAGGTCTGATAGAGACTGAGGTCTTGAGTTACCAGGCAACACTTGCAAGCATCCGATGAAGTTATCATACCACAGGTCCCCTCCAGTCTTTTCTTAACTCTGACAAGAAAAACGTGTGACAAGAAGAGCATGGACAATGAATGACAGCTACACCACAGGGATGAACAATTGTTACCACTGTAATACTCGGTTGAACGCAAGGCATATCTCTAAAGCATACAAAACAACAACAACAACAACAACAACAACAACAACAACAACAACAAAACAACAACAATAATAGCAATAACAAATTTGCCAAATTTTGTTTCAAGTATGTAACGCAACAGACAAACGAAGTCTTTACATGACAGCACTTCGTAGATGGGATACAAGACTGGATAGGTGAAACATGAGCCAATTGGACTGCTGAATCACAGCAATGTTGCCACTCTGAGCATGTGTTTTTCCTCTAATTTTCCCTATGCACGATATGAATCAAAGGTAGTCGAAAAACGCCTACTACTTTACTATTAAGAAGAAGCATTTTTGGCATTATATCCCATTTATCCTACATACCACGATTTATCCGGTTACTTAAGAAAAACGATTTTCACCTAGTAGGGAAAAACGGCTTTTCGTAAAATCAGTTTACCCTACCCAAGGAAAAAATCTCTAAGAGTGGCAACACTGCAAACAATCCCACAGCACTCTCCTCTATCCCTCTCCCCTTCTCTCCTTAATACATGTGCACGTATATCCAGCGACTAAAGTTCCACTCTGTTTAACTACAAGCAAGAAATCATATTACTAAGTACGCATGGACCTATTCCGATTCTTGTACTCGATTCCTGATTCCACGCCTTCAATCGATTGGAATCGCTTACAAACAATGCAATCGAATCGTTCCGAGTATATACAATTCACTAATTCCTAACATTACTTCCTAAATTATTAATCATAAATCTTGAATATTTGACAGATATTGACTTTCAAGTAATATTCACGAAATAAAATTTCAAGCTGTGGTATTAACTCTTCAATTCTAAGAAAATGGTCATACTGGTTGTGAGGTTGATGATGGTGGCGATAATAATATCATAATATTGACGACTGCAGCCCCACTGAAAAAAAAAAAGTTGTCAAAATATGTATTTTTCAGAGTGCAACAGCCAACTCATTTGTCTGTAAAGCCATTCTGTACATTTTACATCAGGGGCTCACAACCCTAGGTTCCACATAGCCGTTTTCTCTTACCAAATACAGGCTGTCCCCTTTGATCGTCCTGGTCCCATTACTTTGCATGTACACTAATGTGTTAAGAAAACTAAGTCCGATTATGAAGTAATTTTTTTTTGTTTTCTTAGCCCCAAAATCATGACCTTTATATCCCAGATTGATGATTAACCTGTTGTGCCCTTCTTCCCAACCCCCATCTTTTCTCCCTCACCTAGCATATGTTTATTTATAACCCGCTAAATCTGGCAAGTGTTTGGAATAGTAGTCAAATCCTCTGATTCCACCCTCAAGTAGGTCTACGTGGAATCGAATCCATTCCAGGATCTGCGGAATCGCCCATCCTTATCACAGAATATATCCTTCAAATTCTTTTTATCTCACGCCTACAGTTCTAACTGGCTGGTGCCGATTAGTTTTGCCTGGTAAAGTCAGTGACTTGCAAGTGATCCACTTATCACAATCCTTTTAATGGCAAGGACACTAAGATAACAGAAAGATACAACGTACAAATGTTTCTGTGTTAAAAATTGCTGGTATAATCGCAATGTTTTCCATGTTGCAAAAAAGTAGCCATTAAACTGAGACAAGTTTAGCATTCATATGCTCGTCATTACCCCCCTATTCTCTCCACCCTCAACCCTCTCTCTCTCTTTATTAGAGTGACTGCGCAGAAAAGCAAAATAAAACAACAACTCCGGCACACCCTTTCTAACACGAAGCTGATGATGGATCTACAAAAAAAAAAACACCAAACAGCAACACACATTTCGACCAAAAACCACATCTCAAAATAAAATAGAATGATTTTATCACCTTCTTTATATTTTTTTATTAACTTTCAAACACTTACTTTTCTGTTCATGAACATGAATGTAAGATATGAAGAGTACTTGACGTGCAGCCTTGAATGACAAGTGCGATCTCTTAAGACACGCGCAATTTTAAATGACAGGGACAATCTTGAATGACAAGTGCAACGTGAAATGACAAATGCAATCTTAAAGAACAAATGCATCCTTAAATCACAAATGCAACCTCAAATAACATATATATATGCAGTCGCGGATGACAAGTGCAACCTAAGATCGCTTAGACAGATAAAAGCTCTCCTTAAAAATGACAAGCTCAGCATCAGGAGGACTGCATAACTGGATGTCTTTCGTTCTATACTGTGTACTAAGGTCGCAATATAATGTCCCACTAGACTATCCTTTACCGTACTTTACCCATGTCGAAAAATATCACGTCTCACTTTACTTTACTGTAGTTTACCCGTATCGCAAAATATCACGTCCCACCTTACTTTACCATGTCGCAAATACACGTCAATGTACTAGTTTTTGGTGTATTTGCCAGAGGAGCCTTGGGTCTAAAAAAGTTATCAATTTGACAATGCTGTGGTACACAAAGTATCACAACTAACAAGTTCAGCTTCGGATGGGCTGTGCAAGAAATGCCTTCCATAAAAAGAACAAGCTCAGAGGCATTGAGCCGCTTGGAGCCTTCTTTAAAAATGACGTTCACCTTTAAATGGGTTGTGTGTTGGAAGCCTTCCTTGAAAATGACAAATTTATCGTTAGACGGCTGTGTGGTTGCCAAAAGCCCTTCTTGGAAATGACAAAATTATCCTTAGAGGGGCGGGGCGATTGGAAGCAGTCCTTGAAAATGATATATTCATCCTTAAATAAGTTGGGCGATTGGAGGCTTACCATAAAAATAAAATGTTCAGTCTGTGCTAGGCTGGACGGTTGAATGGCTTAAATAATACGGGCACGTACAAAATCGCAAGTCTGATCATTTCTAAACAAATGTCCCGAATTAGTCCGCTTTTATTTTTCGCTTGCCCATACTAATGTCTTAAGGAGACAACAATGTTCTTATCTTTATTTTTCTTGATCTTTAGACTTAAGTTCTTTTTCTTCCTTGCGTCTTAAACGTGTCCATTTCTATAAGGAGAACTCCAGGCGTAACTAGCAATTTTTCCCTTCCTTTTATTTAAACGATGCATTTTGTAAAGTCTTTCATTAATCTAAAAAAGTCAGTCCCACCCACTGGATGAAAATTCTGCCCTACTTTCTTACCCCATTAAAAGGTCCAGCCCCACATGGGGCAACACATTTTCACAAGCGAAATCACAACAACATCTGTTAGCAACCGCAGCTACTGCAACCATGAAGATCTTCCTTATTTTCGCACTGCTCACCATTGCAGCCTATGCCAGAGGTAAGAATACTAACATTATATCATGTAAGAACCACGACAGCCAAACCTGGAAATTTCCTTTGACCCAGAGCCTCCAGAAACATGTATTCATGTATATTACTAAAGTGAAAACGTTACCACCAAGTGGAGCTCTAAACCGCAAAGAACTTTTTCCGAAGATGTTCCCATTGTGCCACGAGCAGTTTGAGCTCCTTACTCATAGAGATATACTTTAGTACACATTTGAAGCTTTTTGTGACTTGACTCAGAAATCCTTGCTGGTTTACCTCTTGTTGTGTCAGAAGACACAGATTTGTGCATATTCAGAATTTCTCTGGGCGCCTGCTTCAGTTAAGATCCACTACTAAAAGCGTGATCATATACAGTGTTAGAGCAGGTAGCACCGTATTTTGCGGTGAAGTATGAATACTGACATTTGGAAACTGAATAAACCAAAGGTAATTCAGAAGTCCCCGGACTGTGCCTATAATAGCTGGCAGACTTACTCCATCAGCTTTAAAGTAATTCAGTTGGGAATTAGCACAATGATGTCAGCCCTTCTGCCAACCCTAAGAGCAACCCTGGAGGTCTCTATGTGTCAACATGTCAAGCACCATCTGCGATTCCATCCGTATCTCCTCTATTATCTTAAAATGTCCCTCCCTTCAGTTAAATATTTACTCTTGAGAAAAGTTGCATGGAGCTGTCTTGAGGTCAGTCAGTCAATGTTGACTTTTAATATAAGGTCCAGAGAGGGCTGTGCCGAGAAAGAAGACAGAAGCGACCTACAAAGTGGCACAATAACGACTGACTGCAGCACCGTGACACATCGCCAGTCAAGTTGTTTTTAGCCTTAACCAACATGACCATTGTCCCTTACCTATGCATTTGCCGGACTCGGCTCAATGCGATTTAAGCTCGATTCCTAAAGATAAAAAATTAGCAGTCTGAAATTAGAGAAATGATACAGCCGTAACCGCAGATGTGCTTAATATGTTGATACGTAAAGACTTCTTAGGGTGCTGTAAAGCTTAGCAGCAGCGACTGAATCAAATGGACTGACTCCCAAATGGACAACTTCGAAGGTGATGGAGGGATGTAATGTCTAGAGTAAATGACGAAATTTTTTATATACCCAGGCCAGGGACTTTTGGATCTTAATTCGCACATAAATGTATAAACTCGAAGTATCATAAATGGAAATCTGTGGAACTGAGGAGGGGTCTGCAGTATTATGGGACAATGTGGGAATTGAAACAATGTATTTTATTCCTCAGCCGAGGACTGCATGCAAGGAACGGCCTGTGACGGCCATACCCTCATTTTAACAGAGAATATGGTGGTGAGTATTGAAGAATTCTGGCTGCACACCCAAGGCAACCATGCCTCTTCGGCTTCACCATTATGCCATCGCCCCTCTAATACAGGTTATCTAAAATCTAGAAACAGGGATTAGGGTGGAGCTTAAATTTTATGTTTGTCCTACGCCAGCGTCATTATCTATTTACAAATGGAAACTTGTATAACGAATTTGCGTCCAAGCTCCACCTAAAAATAACAAGCAACCATAGACTTTAGCTGAGACATAGATAACTGTGGACCTCAGTAATATCAAAATCAAATATTGGATAAGTGAAATTAGAACCAAGAAAATTGCTAACATGGTCTTCTGCATAACAATAATGGTCAACGAAAGGCGTGTAATCTCGGTGTAAATCTTTATATACTCCGACGAGTCATGCTCCGCCATGAATTCTTCGAACGACATCACAGTACACAAGCACTTTCTTTGTTTGGTCCGAGCTGCGTCACGTAAAAGGCCGTCCTGTGGGCGGTTCTTAGTAAAGGGTACGTTTTTGACTAGTGCGCACCAGACACAACAAAAAATGAGGTTTGCTGAAATTGGGTCGTCCTCCGTCAAAATCGGAAGAAAAAGCCCAGCAACATAGAGGCAACGATCTATGGTTACTGGAATTTGTTACTGGAATGTCTTTTAAAGGGCCTTGTGTCGGAGGAGGAGGTGGTAAGGATTAACGGTGATATGTATGCTAAAGAATGAGGCAACGTTTACAAACTTTTCTGCATTCGTCGCAGCCATCTTGGCTTGCCTAGAGACCGATACTTCCTTTGCTAAGGGAGGGATGTGGTTTGCCGTTTTGTCAAATTGCAGAGACCAAAACAAACGCAGCCAAGACTGCCATGCCATAGGCTTGGAGCCATCTGTGGAATCGTTGCTCCAAACAACAGCACATCTCTGAATGAATAGGGGACCAGGAAGTCAGCGAGATAATATGATTGTGTTAGGGTCAGAGTTCAGAGAGCAAAAGCACATAATAATGAAATCGTAGTGGACATTAGTAACGTGTACTTTTGTCTCCACGACCCTAAGTTTCGCTCAGTCTTAATCTCAAATAATGTTGAACATACTTGCTTGTTGCAACCTTACTAAACTGGACACTGATGACTCGCCATTTACTATTCTAGACCTACTGCTGTGATGAAACGAAGCACAGTCACATCCAGACCGAAGTTGAAACCGATTCCAGCGGTACGATCACAGTCAAGTGTTCCTGCAGCGGCGGGTAAGCATACGATACATATGCATGAACACTGCGTTTATTAACACATTACAGTAACCATGGAAACTCTTAAAACACCAGTACTGTTCATTGCTGTAACCTTGAAACCCCTTAGACCATCAGTAATGTTCATGGCGGTAACCATGGAAACCCTTAAAACGTCAGTAATGTTCATGGCGGTAACCATGGAAACCCTTAAAACGTCAGTACTGTTCATGGCGGTAACCATGAAAACCCCCAAAACATCAGTAGTATTCACCTTAGTCAACGGAATATGTTAATATAAGCAAGAGTTCAGCATTTAGCCGCTCTTCTTCACTACTAGATCTACTCAGATGGCCTTTCTCAGGACACTACCCACCCTTAAAAGGGGGCTACAAACGCAGTCTCTGTTACAGAAAGCACGTAATGTTGTATTAGTTATAACACATTAAGTTGCAATACAAGTTAACTGACCATCCCAAAAGACAGTATGCAGTACTACTGTACCTCCAACCATCATTCCTACCCCACTATTATCACCACCACCTCCACCACCACCACCACCACCATCACCACTGCGACTACTAAGTACATTACGACTACTTTGCTACTTCTTCTCCGCCTGCCCTTACTATTATCATTACAACTAAGATCTCTACTGCTACCACCACCACTACTACTACTATTACTACTTTTACTACTATCACTATTACTACTTCTACTATTACTAGTACTGCTACTATTGTTACTGCTACTACTTGTATTACTACTACTACCACTATTACTGCTACCATTACTACTTTTACTTTTGCTACTACTACCACTACTTCTGCAACTTCTATTATTGCTACTACTACTACTACTACTAGTAGTACTAGTACTAGTACTACTACTACTACTATCACCACTACTTCTACTGCTGCTGCTACTACTACTATTACTGTTGCTATTACTACTACTACTACTACTACTACTACTACTACTACTACTACTACTACTCCTACTATTACTACTACTACTACTACTACTACCACCACTGGTGCTGCTGCTGCTGCCGCTGCTTCTGCTATTACCACTGCTTACTACTTTTACTACTACCACTATAACTTCTACTAATTTATACTGCGGCACCTAATACTATCGCAGTTGCTACAATAACAACTTTTATTTTCACTTCTACTCTCCCACGTACTATTATCCGACTACTCATAATATCTGATTCTTACAGCGTTTAACCGAACACACCAATATGTCCAGCAACGGGTGAGCGCCGCTGAAGAGACTTTGCACTACGGATATCTTCCTAACAGGTGATCCACATAAACTCAAAGCCAGTGGCAAAGAAGAAATGATGTCCCAGTTTGGGAGGACGTCCAGTCACTCAAGTCTTCTTCAGCGGTTTTGGTGTAATAAATGACTGAAAAAAAAATCATTTCTACCGTTGTTGATATTCTTGTTGTGGCTGTGGTTGTTGTTGTTGCTGTTGCTGCTGCTGCTGATCTTGATGCTGTTGCTGCTGCAGCTGCTTCATAAATGTGAATTTGTGTATGGATGCGGGCGTGTACAAACAAAGTGTGACTTTGTGAGCTCAAGCCGATTCACATCTCCATTATGTTTGCCTGGCATTTGTTTTTAAACTGAAACTGTGTCCTGTGTCCGTCTTCAATATCTTCCACTTGTCTATCTATTCGTGATACCCACAGAACGGACGGAGAGAACGCAACAGAGTGAACGACGATGACATTTGAGGAAAAAAAGGAAGGGGGGGCGTGACCGAGAGGAATGTAAGAGTCAACTCTGTACAAATGGCTGATGGAGTCACAAAAGCGTAGGAATATAATGTGTGGCATTCTGTTGTCTCGCCTTAAAAAAACGGAGTGTCCAGAGCCTAAAATCTGAGCTCCTAGTTTATTCGACTTTTGATAACGGTTGAAGTAGAATATATCACAGAATATATTATTTCCTTCTAATGCTTTTTATCTTAGGTCTACAGTTCTAAGGTTTTTGACACCTATTAGAGGGGCAAATCACTCATTGTGTACAACCCAAAAATCCGCTAATATATAAAATCAGCCAGTGTCAGAGTGTAGAAATATGTAAAATGACTTGTGATCTAAATAAAGCATCCAATTTTAAAGTTTCAGGTACAATTTGAGCCTTCTAGATTTAAAAAAAAATGTAGGCTTAAAGCTGACCGTTGTTTCTCTGATAAGACAAACTACAATATCTGTGCAACCAGGTCTCTTCTACACCCATTCAATTATTATTGCAATCCCCACGGGCCACCCTAATAAGACTACACGCGTGCTAATCGCATTTACGCGAGTCAAATCTCGTGCCCATTCCTTGACCGGCTGTGACTGCATCCCCCCCTGTTTTCCTCGCTAACTCTCTCTTGGTGACGTCACACGGTCACAGCTACGCCTGGCTTGCTTTGTTTACCTTTGGTTCGGAGTGGAAGACACCAAGATTTGTGTATCATTCGTTGTGTGTGTGTTGTTTTGATCTGTATATTTTCTGGAGACAAGTCTAGTCTACTCCGTTATGTATAGACTTAAATGACTACATGATTACTTTGTGAAATCCATGCCCCTCTCCTCCCACTCACCCCTCTTTTTCCCCTCATGATCCCAATTCCTGTTTCAAGCATGAAAATGAATGGCGCTATTTTCACATACCATGTCAATACCTACGTGCAATTTCAGTCAGCAGCTACAAACAGTGATGGGTCCCGCCGGTGGCTGGGGGAGGAGGGACGGGAGAGGGGGGAGTGGGGGAAGATGGGCCAGCATAGCAATTCCCCTTCTCTGATTTCTTGTCATAGCATGAGAGAGAGAGAGAGAGAGAGAGAGAAAGAGAGAAAAAGAGAGAAACACAGATAGAACGTGATGGATGGGAATCGATTGAAAGAAAGCATGCGTCCATAGGAGTACTTTACTGCAGCAATATTTTATTTTAATTCTAAAACTTCACACATTTAATAGCTGTGATTTATTGAAAATACTTTCAGTCATTATATGTATGGATGGGAAACAGGGTTATTTTGCATTCCAGGACTCTCCGAGTGCTAGAAGTGCCTAGATCTTAAGATGTACAGTATTTGAAATCATTTATGAGGGAGGAGGGGGTAGATTAAGCTTCCAAAATCTTAAATCTATGAAGTGGATAATACAGTCAAACACGAAGTCGTCGAATACAAGTAAGTCGAAATCACAGTCTCCACGCCCTCCCCTTTCCAAACAAATCTTTCAGACCTGGATTTTAGCTCAATACTGGTCTTTCAAAATTCGGCAAATTCGAATGAGTCGAGTCCAAATGTTCCCTAAAGGTATACAGCAACAGACAATCTTACGCAATTATTACAATGCTTTCCGTATAATCTGTCTTACTATCAACGGCCTTACTATGCCTCCAATTTATAATCTGAAATCTATATCATAACACTGACGAAGTGAAGCTACCATATCATACATTTTATCTTATAAGATAAAGAGATCTGGATCTTTGCCTGGCTGACAAGTGACAGTTCAATAATGCCACTCCGTAGGCAAAACTTCTCCCCTTTCTCCACCCCCACCGCCTCAAACCTCTCTCCCAAAACTTTTTGTCTAGTCTAGAAGTTGACATTTTGTAGAAGATCAGCTTTATCGGTACTTTGAAAAGTATAGTATCTATCTTTTTCTTTGATCAGCACTGAACTTGACAAATTTTAATGCTAGACGCTAACAATGGGATTTTATGGCACGTCTACTACTCCGAGACATGTCTAGTCACTTTCCATTTGACAGATTGAATGTTAGTCTCATTTTTAAACGCTCACCCTCATTCCTTTGATACACCGTATTTTTCTCAGAGACAACGTTGATCTCTCTCCACTCATCTTTCTGAATCACATGATTCTTAGAACCAACAAGAAGTTTTGATCACTGAAAAAATGCTATTCAGACAACACAACCATTTGTAAACACAGTACGGGTCGAAAGGAAAGCCACGGCGAGGCAGGCAATGCGACGCTTACCGCTTGGACCGGGATTATTACGCTATGAGATGTAATGGTACTGTTGTTACTGATATGAAATTGAGAGAGATAGATTGAGCTTTTCAGTAATGCTAAATTTATGCAGATAGGCTGAGCTGTCATTGAGTAATTGGTGTGTAAATTTGAGTAAATTGGTCTGCGTGTCAAGTTCGCCGGTCTAGCGTATGCGGTAGGTACTCCCTCTATACATAGACTAATCATATCGACAGGGATTCCATTGATATATTGCTTTCTTTTTTTGTTGTTGTTGTTTGTAGTTCGAACAAATAAACAACAGTTCTGGGTCGAAATCGTCATCTTCTTCTGACAAAAACTGTATCGCTGCCACATTGCGCCTGCAAGGCTGTGACTAGCCTGTGACCCCCTGACGTCACACCTAAGGGCAGGCAACTATCATACCTCAGAGGCTGAGCTCGAAGACGCTACTATCCAGGTCATTTAAGCGGGGTTGACCTTTATGTATTCGCACGCGGTCAAAACCAGCCAGATAAAAAACTGGGGACCAAATCAGAATTCGAGGTGATCTTTTTCGAATGACATTTGTGAAAAATTTGGGCGTTGACCTCCCTCCCCTCCCCCTTTTTTTTTCTTTCTTCCCGTTAAAAGATCGGACAAAAGAAGTACTTTAACCTCCATGGATGAAATTTCCCCAAATCACAGTGGTATATGTTGAATAACACAAAATGTTAATACAGTAGTGCCAAAAGAAGAAAACACAATAGGTGCCAAAAACCTCTAACTGGCTTGTGCCGGCTAGTTTCGCCTGGTAATGTGACCTGCAACTGATCCGCTTATCGCAATCTTTTTAATCGCAACGGTATTAAGATAACAGAAAGACAATGTACAAATGTTTCTGTGTTAAAAATCTCTGGCATAAGTGACAATCGCAATGTCTTCCATGTTACGGAAAAGTAGCCATTAAACTGGGGCAATTTTAGCATTCATATGCTCGTAATTTCCCCCTTCTCTCTTCACCCCCAACCCTTCCTCTCTCTCTCTCTCTCTCTCTCTCTCTCTCTCTCTCTCTCTCTCTCTCTTTATGAGGGTGTGGACGACTGTGCAGAAAAGAAAAAAAAAACCCGCCACTCCCTTTTTAACACGAAGCTGATTGCGAATCTACAAAGTAGGGAGAAGAATAGAACATTTCGACCCAAACGATGCCAACCACCGGGCGAAAACACCAGGAGAGCGATATTTCAAAATCTGCATTCATATTATGAGTCCTCTGTCTGAAAACTCGCATATTAAAATAAAACACGCTGATTATCACCTTGTCTATATATTTATTAATTTCTAAACACTTGCTTATATTATGTTCATGAACATGACGTGCAACCTTGAATGACAAGTGCGATCTTTTTAACGACGCATGCAATTTTAAATGACAAGGACTATCTTAAATGACAAGTGGAACTTCAAATGGCAAGTGGGGACAAGTGCATCCTTAAATGACAAATGCAACCTCAAATAGCATATGCAGTCGCGGATGACAAGTGCAACCTAAGATGGCTGAGACAGATAAACGCTCTCCATAAAAATGACAAGCTCAGCTTCAGAAGGGCTGCATAACTGGATGTCTACCGTTACATACTGTGTACTAAGGTCGCAATATTACGTCCCACTTTACCGTTTTGTACGCATATCGCAAAATATTACGTTCCACTTTACTTTACCTTAGTGTACTTATGTCGCAAAATATCACGTCCCACTTTACTTTACCTTAGTGCACCTATGTCGCAAAATATCACGCTTCACCTTACTTTCCCATGTCGCAAATATACGTCAATGTACCAGATTTTGGTGTATTTGCAAGAGGAGCCCTGGTTCTAAAAAAGTTATCAATCTGACAACGCCGTGTTACACAAAGTGCCACAAATGACAAGTTCAGCTTCGGATGGGCTGGGAAAATGAATGCCTCCCTTAAAAATAACAAGCTCAGAGGGGCTAAGCCACTTGCAGCCCTCTTTACAAATGACAAGTTCATCTTTAGTTGGATTGTGTGATTGGAAGCCCTCCTTGAAAATGATAAATTCATCGTCAGACGGTCTGTGTGGTTGCCAAAAGCCCTAATTGGAAATGACAAAATTATCCTAAATGGGGCGGGGCAGTTGGAAGCCGTCCTTGACAATGACAAATTCATCCTTAGATAAGTTGGGCGATTGAAAGCCTATCATAACAATAAAAAGTTCAGCCTCTGTTGAGTGGCCTAAATAATAAGGGCACGTACAAAGTCACAAAGTCTTATCATTTTTAAACAAATTGGTCCGCTTCTATTTTTTTCGCTCGCCCATAATGATGTGTTAAAAGTCCTTCAAAGAGACAACAATGTTCTTAACATTATTTTTCAAGGCGATTTTCGGACTTTACCTCTTCTCTTTCCTTGTCTCTTAAACGTGTCCATTTCTACAAGGAGAACTCCAGGCGTAACTAGCAATTTTTCCCTTCTTTCCATTTAAACGACATATTTTGTAAAGTCATTCATTAATC
This sequence comes from Ellobium chinense, assembly GCA_033807755.1. NCBI lineage: Eukaryota > Metazoa > Mollusca > Gastropoda > Ellobiida > Ellobiidae > Ellobium > Ellobium chinense. The sequence goes on from JAWQUT010000043.1 coordinate 1,161,165, forward strand.
TAAGAAAGTCAGTCCCACCCACTGGACGAGTATTCCTGCCCTACTTTCACACCTCATAAAAAGGTCCAGCCCCACATGGGCAGAGTGACCCAACACATTTTCTCGAACGAAATCACAGCAACATCTATTAGCAACCGCTGCAACTGCAACCATGAAGATCTTCCTTATTTTCGCACTCCTCACTATTGCTGCCTTTGCCAGAGGTAAGAATGTTAATATTATATCATGTAGGAACTATATGAGCGTCAAAACCTGTTATTAGCGTCCCTTGAAGCAGAGCCTCCAGAAACATGCATCTATGTATATCACTAAAGGGAAAACTTTACGACCAAGTGATACTCTTATCCTAACCCGCAAAGGACTTTTTCAAAGTTGATCCCATTGTACCACAAGCAGCCTGGACTTCTTACTTATATACTATGGTAAATATCTACGGCATTACATATCTAAGGTTTCTTGTGGCTTGACAAAGAAATCCTTGCTGGTCTGCTTCCTGATGTAAATGTTACTAAACCCAGATTTGTGTGTATTCATGATTTCGCTGAGCGCCTGCTTCAGCTGAGATCCACTGCAAAACGCGTGATCATAAACCATACCAAGGAAGACAGCACCGTAACGTATCCAATAGTATGAGCACAGACACTTGAAAACTGAGTCAAGAAAAAATAGTTCCGAAAGTCCCCAGACTGTGCCTGTAAAAGATTATTCCATCACCTCTGAAGTCAACCTTGAGAATCAGCACAATGATTCCTGCCTCGCTGCCAACCATAAGAAGAGCAACCCTGGAGGTCTGTATGTGTCAGCAAATCAAGCACCATCTACAATTCCACCCACATCTCCTCTATTATCTTAATTCTCCTTCTCTTCGGTTGAATATTTACTCTTGAGAAGAGACTCAATTTGCATGGAGCTGTCTGCAGGTCAGTCAGTCAATGCTGACTTTTAATGTAAGGACTAGAGGGGATTGCGCCGAGAAAGAAGACGCAAGCGACCTGCAGAGAGGCATGACTGTGACAACCCCCAAGCCCGCTCCAGTTGTTTTGGACCTAATTCAACATGACCGTTGTTCCTCACCTCCGTATTCGCCGGACTTTGCTCCAAGCGACTTTTCCAAGAAATGATACAAACGGAATCACTGACGGTGCCTGACATGCTGATACAAAAAGACTTCTAAGGGTGCTTCTAGGCACAGACTATAAAGAGTAAATCTACGAAAATGTTTTACACCCAGGCCGGGGACTTTTGAATCTTACTTCGCACATAGTGTACAAACTCTTAGGTATCTGGAATGGAAAACTGTGAAACTGGGAAGGGGTCTACAATATTATGGGATAGCGTGGCAAGTTTAACGATGTGTTCTATTCCTCAGCTGAGGACTGCATGCAAGGAACGGACTGTGACGGCCATACCCTCATTTTAACAGAGAATATGGTGGTGAGTATTGAAGAATTCTGGTTGCATCACAAAAACTTTAACGACCAGATGGGATATTCGCCTCCTCGTAACCCAAAGCAACCATTCCTCTTCGGCTTCACCATGATGCCATCGCCCCTATAATACAGGGCATCTAAAATCTAGACGCACGGAATAGGATGGAACTCAAAGTTTATGCTTTTCCTATGCCAGCGTCGTGATCTAATTACAAATAGTTCCTTGTGTGACGAGTTTGCGTCCAATGTCCACCTAAAAATAACAAACAACCATAGACTCACGCTGAGATCTAAATAATTGTGGACCTAAGATAATATAAAAATCAAATATGATGAGACACTTTCATTACTGGGTCTTATGCATAACAATAATGGTCATAGAAAGACGTGTAATCTCGGTGTAAATCTTTACATATTGCGAAGAGTCATGCTTTCGCCATGCCATGAATTCCTCGGGCGATAGTACAGAACACAAGCACTACGTCTGTCTGGTCCCTGTTGCGTCACGTAAGAGGCCGTCCTGTGGGCGGTTCTTAGTAAAGGGTACGTTTTTGGTTAGTGCGCGCCAGACACAATGAAAAAGGGTGCACACCTACTAGAGGTGTGTGCTGAAATTGGGTCGTCTTTTGACAAAACCGGAAGAAAAGGCCCGGCAACATGGAGACAATCATCTACGGATACTGAAATTTGTTACTGAAATGTCTTTTAAACGGCATTGTGTCGGAGGAGATATGGCAAAAATTAACGGTGATATGTATGCTAAAGAATGAGGCTCAAAGATATAAGTATGGCAAACACCATTCGCAAGTCAGTGCATTGTTTTCTATCTCTTCCGCATTCGTCGCAGCCATCTTGGCTTGCCTAGAGACCGATACTTCCTTTGCTAATGGAGGGATGTGGTTTGCCGTTTTATCAAATTGCAGAGACCAAAACAAACGCAGCCAAGACTGCCATGGCATCTGTGCAATCATTGCTCCAAACAACAGCACATCTCTGAATGAAGAGGGGACTAGGAAGTCAGTGAGGTATGATTGTATTAGGGTCAGAGTTCAGAGAGTAAAAGCACATAATAATGAAATCGTCATGGACATTGGTAACATGTACTATTGTCTCCACGACCTTAAGTTTCGCCCAGTCTTAATCTTAAATAATGTTGAACATATTTGCTTGTTGCAACCCTAACCTTCCTTAAACTGGACACTGATGACTCGCCGTTTACTCCTCTAGACCTATTGTTGTGATGAAACGAAGCACAGTCACATCCAGACCAGTACTGAAACCGATTCCAGCGGCGTAATCACAGTCAAGTGTTCCTGCAGCGGCGGGTAAGCACACACATACATGTTATGTGAACATATACATGAACACTGCGTTAATTGACGCATTGCGGTACTTCAAACATCAGTACTGTTCATGGCGGTAACTATGGAAACCCCCCAACACATCAGTAGTGTCCACCATAGTCAACGCAATATGTAGATATAAGCAAAAGTTCAGAGCATTCAGCCACTGTTCTCCATTGCTAGATTTATTCAGATGGCTTTTCTCGGCAGACTGCCCTCCCTTGAAAGGGGGCTACAAAACAAGTCTCAAAAACCAGTTACAGAAGGCGCATAGTGTTGTATTAAAACTCATAATTACAACACATTAAGTTGCAATACAAGTTAATCGACCATTCCAAAAGACAATATACTACCCCCTACCACCATTCCCACCCCACTGTTTTCACCACCACCACCACTGCTAGTACTAAGTACATTACGACTTCTATGCTACTTCTTCTCCGCCTGCTCCAACTACTATCACTACAGCTACTACCTCTACTGCTACCACCACCACCACTACTACTACTATTACTACTTCTACTACTACTATTAATGGGACTACGATTACTCTTACTACAACCAATGCTACTACTACTACTACTACAGCTGTACTACTATTACTGCTACCATTACTACTACTACTACTACTGCTACTGCTACTACTACTTCTGCAACTACTATTATTGTTGCTACTACTACTACTACTATTACCACCATTACTTCTACTGCTGCTGCTACTACTACTATTACTGCCGCTATTATTACCACTACTACTACTACTACTACTCTTACCACTACTACTACTGGTGCTGCTGCTACTACTAGTATTACTATTTTCACTTCTACTCTCCCACGTACTATTATCCGACCACTCACAACATCTGATTTTTACAGCGTTTAACCGAACACACCAATCAGTCCTGCAACGGGTGAGCGCCGCTGAAGAGACTTTGCACTATGGATATCTTCCCAACAAGTGATCCACATAAACTCACAACCAGTGACAAAGAAGAAATGATGACCCAGCTTGGGATGAGGTCTAAGTCACCCACAAGTCTTCTTCAGCGGTTTTAGTGTAATAAATGACTGGAAAAAAATAAAAACATTTCTAGCATTGTTGTTGTTGTGGCTGTGGTTGTTGTTGTTGCTGTTGTTGTTCTTGTTGTTGCTGCTGAAGTTGATGATGTTGTTGTTGCTGCTGCTTCATAAGTGTAAATTTGTGTATGGATGCAAGCCTGTACGTACAAGTGTGACTTTGTGAGCTCAAGCCGATTCACATCATTACGTTTGCCTGGCATTTGTTTTTAAACTGAAACTGTGTCCTGTATCCGTCTTCAATATCCTCCACTTGACTGTCTCTTCATGATATCCACAGAACGGACAGAAAGTGCGCAACAGAGTGAACGACAATGACTTTTAAGGGAATAAAGGAGGCGCGGAAGGGGGGGGGGGGGGCTACCAGGATGAATGTAAAAGTCCACTCTGTGAAAATGGCTGATGGAGTCACAAATGTGTGGGAAATGTAGTATGTGACATTCTGTAGTCTCGCCTTGAAAAATCGGAGCTTCCAGAGCCTAAAATCTGAGCTCCTAATTTGTTCGACTTTTGATAACGGTTGAAATGGAAGAACCGTTATCAAAAGTCGAACAAACTTGTTTTTTGAAATGGTTACCAAAAATGTCTTCCCTGTACCATATCCCTCTCATGTTCCTAATTTTTTAACCATGTTTTGAAAAGCCATAATCAACAGGCTCCGAAGGTCCGATAGATACTTGTGTCTTGAGTTACCAAGCAACACTTTTCAATATCCGATGAAGGTATCATACCGTAGGTCTCTTTCAATCTTTCCTTAACCTTCACAAGAAAGATGTGTGACAAGAACAGCATGCACAATGAATAAAGACTACGCCACTGGAATGAACAATTCGTCGCCTTCCACACGAAAGGGCGTATCCCGATTTTTGACGGTTTGAATTATCACCACCAGACCGTAGTGCTATCTCAGAACTATGTTCACACGAAACAGCGTATCCCTAGCTCACATAGTAACAAAGATATAGCATAAAATTCCTAAGGGCTTAAGCTAACTATAATATGATCGAATCAGACGTAAATCGCTCTCCTTAAAAACGTGAAAAACAGGGACACGCCCTTTCCTGTGGAAGGCGACGAATTGTTACCACCGTGACACCCGACTGAATGCCATGCAAAGCTCTTTACCATACAAAACAACAACAACAACAACAACAACGACAACAGTAGCAACAACAACAATGACATCACTAATTTATACATTTCACCAAATGATTTAAAGGTTAAGTGGGAGAAAAAGCGAGGCCCCACAAGGAACACTTCAGACCACTAATTATTTGTTATCTGTAGTTTCATGTATCGCCGATCAGACATTTCAGGAGACAGAATATATAGTGGAGCACGGATAATGCATACATCTTGGGACTGCCCAAAAGTGTTCTTACTAACAGAAATATGTATTAACCATGCACATAGACTACCCTTAGAAAAGTATTCTTGTTTACATACTAAGCATGTCCGTATTAAGTGTGCTCCACTGTATAAATACTACATGTATAAAGCTTAACCAAAACCGACTCATTCCGTTTAAAACATGAGGGCAAACTTGGGTCTTCTATTGCCCAGTATGAAATCTGTTCCATTTACTTCAACTTGATGATTTTGTTTGTTTGTTGGTTGGTTGGTTGGTTACTCTGCTAATCTGCTAAAAATTTAAACAAATATGCCACGGCTAAGATCTCCGCCCCCGTCCCTTCCTTTCCGCTTAACATTCTGCTTCGCCTCAGAGCCCGTCTATTCGAGAAACCGAATATTATACTTTCTCCATAAAATAGCCCCGCTAACATCCTGACTGCAATTACTTTTCCACATTAAAGTCACGCTCGCGCTAGATCTAGATCAGGCACGGTGATTTTTTTTGTTCCTTTCTTTTCTACTGGGATTGCTCATTTCCACTGATACAGTATGGATCAAACTGCGCTTATCCTTGACAGATCTCGCCTACACCTGGATGTGCAAAACTATAACAAGGCGCATGTAAATCACCCACACTAATTACATTTGACCCTTCCCACAGCCAGTATCCTCTTCGACAGATAAGTAATGAATGTTTAATGTTATATATACTTATCTCCCCTTTCTACCCGGAATCGTTGGCTAATATCCCGCTCCGGCTGAGATCCCGCTTTTCTCGTCTCCCGAGCACCGTGGTCGGAGTGTTCGCCTGAGACTACTGAATACCTTTTTTATGTTTGTCTAATTGTGACCGAGTGGCAAGGTATATTGTATAGTATTCTTTCTTTATTATGAAAAGGGGGGGGGGGGTGNGGGGGGGGGGATGTGAGCTCCGTCTCATATTTTTGTTTTCAGATGATGTTATGTGTTATTTTAGGGAAGTGTGTCACGAGGGATTTTACCAAATTACTGTGACGGATCAATTTTGAGAAGGAAAGCCGAAAAAAACAACCTACACCAGAACATTTCATGATCGTGCCGGGAATCGAACCAGGGTCTCTCAACTTGCAAGTCTGAACGTGTTACCACTACACTACAGGGACGCTAACTTCACAGCGATTTAATTCTTAAATACATACTGCCTGAATATTATTTTCCCTAACTTGCACGTGCGAGCCCAGTGCTCACCCGTGACCCTAACACACTTCTCGACTGCTCACAAAATGTCATCATTTGTTGTGAAGGAGACAGTCGCACTTTACGTTTTCTACAAATTCATCACTTTTCCTCTGATACGTGGGTCTGGCGATCTACCATTCAAGACCTTAACTCCTTCGCTATGTATGACATAGACACAAATGTCCTTACCCTTTGTTGCACACGGCCCATGAACATACGGGCAGGTCACGAAACTAGCTTTCCCGTGTCCATAATATGTGCCAGTGCGTCATATTATTATTTCTTTTGTGATGAATCACTCCTATATACAGGCTAATGAACTCACGGTAATTAGGTGACACCTGCACTTGAAAAACATGACATAAGCAACGGGTTAAAATGTACCTTTATATTTTTATCTGCAATGTTCCTAGCGAAATGNTGGGGGAGGGGTTGGGGGGTATTAGTTTTGAAACACACGGCAAATCTTATCAGCTCTTTACTTTATCTGTAGGAAACTAGAACACACGTTTAAAAAACGATGCTTATTTTTCCCATTTTGCACTGGCTATAGTGTTTCATCAGTTAACAAACAAAGGTCTCGAAGTCTTTGAAGTTTACACATCAAACTTATGAGTTTGCAGTTTTAATCGCTCTCTATTCTTTTCTTTTAATGAGTGGTAAGATTATTGGGTAGCATGCCCTGAAGAATATATTCATAGCCTGCCCAACAGCCAGCCAACTAGAGAACCTTGTCAATTAACAAATTATCTTGCCAGTCAACTAGCTAGCTTGCCAATCATACGAGCTAGCTTGCAAACATGTCAGCAATCCAGCCAGCAAACAGTAAGCAAGCATGCCACCAGCAAGCGAGCAAGAAAGCAAACGGGCAAGCTTTCTCTTTATTTCTCTCTCTCTCTCTCTCTCTCTCTCTCTCTCTCTCTCTCTCTCTCTCTCTCTCTCTCGGGGAGTGACCATTAACAACCTCGTCCTCTTTATAGAGCGCTGTGGTAAATATGAACACCTTGTTTCACACAAGAAACGGATAACAGTAAGCCTGTCCAACATGAGGATATCGCAATACTGTTCTTACTGTCCATCAAGGACCACAACAGCACTAGCCAACCCCATTGTAATTTTGCCATCTCGCAGTAATAACGGCCAATTCCACAATTTTTTAACTTCATTTTGTGTAAATAGTGTGCTAAGTCTAACAAGCAAAAAAGAGGACACGATCAGCGGCAAAAGGTTGAGCTGGCGAGCTTTAATATATGGAAAAGGAGACATTACCAAATAAAGAGTTACTGGCAAAGAGAAGTGGGCCAAAGCTGTCGGAAATGCTCAGCACCTTTCTAAATCTCTTGCAACCAATCAAATTATAGTCAAAATGAGGTTAACGTCCTCAGACTAAAAACTGAAATATCAACTTCTTAACATGACTGAGGACGTAAAATTGTTGCACCGAACAAAAAAGTTGATTTTATGGACAACACATTGAATTTTATGCGCAAATCGTCAGTAAATGTGGATAAATTTGATTTTTTTTGTAAGGTACATTACATGAATTATATAGCATAAGATTATTCTTCAGTTGCAGTTATCTAGAATTTTCTTTTATTCTTTGCATTGGGCAACCCTCCTCCTTCTCAAACAACTATAGCTCAGGATAGATTTGGCTTTGGTGGTGGATTGTTCCCACAATTATCGAAATTAAGAAAATTTCAGATTAAGCAGTAGGGCCGCTGTGTATCCCCCAAACTCTAAGTTGAGAACCGCGAAATTCATGATTCATTAACACGAACTTAAGATGGCCTTGAACAAGAGCTTATTTTTAACAGTTCCACAGCTCTGAGAAAATGCCAGGTGTGCAAGTTCGTACTATGGCACATAATGAAGATGAAATACAGAATGGTTGTAAACAGTAAATATGCTATTGTCTTCAGAAAATAAATAAATAAAAAGAAACACCAACCACACAAACAAATCAGCTTACGAAACAAAACATACTTTTTACACCGTGTCGTATTGTTTCAAACAGAGTGGCATCGTCCTGAATCTTTCCTCATGCATGGAAGGGAAGCAGACACTGGATTTAAACAATAAACACAAACACTCTGAACATTTTGGTGAGCTCTCAGATACTGCCCTCTGCACTGCAGTAAAACTAAAGGGGCCGCTTCACATAACACCTGGCATTTCATTGCAAAACAACGAATACCCACGAAATCTGACATGCCATCATCTTCGACAGTACTGAGTTGCGTGGCAGCTTTAGAGATGGTTCATATTTTTTAAACTAATTATTCAAGTTTCGTGTAATCGCCAGTTGTTGTTTTGAATCTTCTGAAACAAAAGTTGGGTTGCCTCCCTTGGTTAGCGTTCACTGGACAAAGATCGCAACACACTTTATTGCCTATCGTCAGCAGGCGTATGTCACGTCTCACAGGTCGCTGACAGCAAGCTCATTCCTGGAATGGGTGTTGCTACCACACGTAATTTGTAAAATACAGGATCTTCAACGAGAGTCATAAAAACTTCTGCTCTCGGATTTTAACCTGAGCCAATTTCAACAATGCATAAGGTTTTCCTTTTTACTTCTTTCATCAAGAAAATGACGGTCAGAGTGACAGGATAGTTAACACCCATAGAAGGACGTTTTAGCCAACGCCTTCTAAAGAAGACAAAAACACAAACAAACAAACACACACACAAATACGTACACTCACGAACAGTGAGTAAGAGAGAGAGAGAGAGAGAGAGAGAGAGAGAGAGAGAGAAAGAGAGAATAAGAGAGAGAATGGAGAGAGAGAGAGA
>JAWQUT010000043.1:1172887-1180787 GCA_033807755.1 Ellobium chinense
TTCCTAGCCTAAGGTTAGACTTAACTTCATTCTGAGTGGTTGCAAGACATATTATACAGTATGACCTCATGATGTGGAGCATCATGTTGTCCTCAAACCCGCAAAACCCTTGTTTTGTCTTGGTTCCAAAATCCATTCTTCGCCATATTCATAAATTTAATTCCATCCTTCGCCATATTCATAAATTTAACTCCATCCTTCGCCATATTCATAAATTTAACTCCATCCTTCGCAATATTCATAAATTTAACTCCATCCTTCGCCATATTCATAAATTTAACTCCATTCTTCGCAATATTCATAAATTTAACTCGCAAACTGGAAAACGGTCTAGTGATCTGTGAGGTCCAACTGTATGGGCTTCTTTCGACAGGCGAGACTACCTGTAAGCATGATGTCCATCCTGCAGGAGGGTAAGTCAATATGTACAAGGGAGAAAGGTCACATGTCAAAGAGCACAGAGGAATATGGGCAATAATTAGTATGTTGGTGGCTGCAACTAAAGACAAAATTTTCGGACAGTAAGACCAGTGGATAGTCTCTCTTCGTTATGAAAGTTGCTTTATCATTCTTTTTACTCCCTTTATTTTTAAAAATGCCCTTTTTTTCTGATATAAGTTTTGGTTTTTCGAAAAGGTTTGCTGCAGTTCTTCATCTACTATCCCTTATAGTACAACCACAATGTAAGAAAGAAGAAAATATGCCCGAGAACAAGCTCTAAGTTCACATGTCTTGCTAAGTTAAAGCTGAAAAAAAAAATTCAAATGATCTTTCACCACACACAGCGCAAAACATAAGAAGTTTAAAAAATCTACACAGTGTGCTTGAGCAGCCCTAGAAAACCGTCAGCATAGGGCAAATTTTTTGTCTCAATTAGATCTGATTGTCACGATATACATTTGCTTCTGAATGTAACTTGTCCACCACAAACCACTAGACTCTGTAAGAAAGAAAGAAAGAAAGGAAGAAAGAAAGAAAGAAAGAAAGAAAGAAAGAAAGAAAGAAAGAAAGAAAGAAAGAAAGAAAGAAAAAAAGTCAAAAACAAAGAAACAAGCCGACGACCATAACATATGTGTAGAAATACTTTGTATGCTGATAAGAACGTGTCTTCCGTTTCAAAGGTAGTTTACACACTTGCTAAGCTGGCTTCCTTGCTTGTCAGATTTACTTTAGAGGACTGACTCCAACCAAGAATGAAGGCTGCACTGATTCTCTTCAGCCTGTGTGTCGGTGGACTCACTTTGGCCGCGGCAGGTAGACGTTCATCACCTATTTCTCTCAGGTCACTACATGCATTAACTCTTAAAAAGATCGACTCAAACCATCACTAATAAAGGATGCTTGAGGAATGAAGATGCCAATCTTTTTCTACTGTTGGCTAAGTTAGCTTTGACACCTACCCAATCCTAATGAGTAAAAATATTTTACATGGGCATTCTTCCATTCTTCATCAAATTTTGACATACAGATACATACGCCAAAACCAATTAAATTCTTTGAGTCCTGGACAGGTTTAAGATTACCACAAATTTAGGCATGACATTGTAAAAGAGTTTCCCTACGGAGTAAATAAATTCATGTTTTCTGTTCATTTTCTTTTATTTTTCATTTTTCCCCCTCACTCTTTTAACTGCCAGATCAATGTGGGCAGGGAACACCATGCTATGTCCCGGCCTTACTCGAAGGCCCGAAGACAATTGTGACAACAGATGATGGAACGGTAAATCCTTCACTAGACCTACTATCGTTGATTGATAACGGACATGAGGAGAGAGTATGTGACTGATGTGCATGGCAACTTTTTAAGATTGAGCTCGACTGGATTGGCTGAAGGCTAGGTGAACTAAATGTTGTTACTCTTTAAAAGACAGCTCACAACCCACGTTGCATTAAAACCCACCCGCGCAATGTTAAAAAAAAAAAAATGAAGAAAACTCAAAACTAACATGCTTACATGTTGTTACAATATAAAGATAATTCGTACCCCAAATGTTGTTACTATAATGAAGATAACTGGAAACCCAAGTTTTTAACTATATAAAACCCACTCGAAATCCACGTGTTGTTACTATAAAAAGACCACTCGTAATCCAAGTGTTGTTACTATATAAAGACCACTCGTAATCCACGTGTAGTTACTATATACAGAAAACCAGAAATCCACATGTTGTTACTATATATAAAGACAAACTCGTATCTGCCACACCTCTCCGGTATCAACTTTATTAGAACGGTCTTTTCACGACGTTTTGGGCTTTCGATTTAGCTTGATTTAGAGTATGCGGCAGGGTTATGGGTAGGCTTTTTAAAAAAAAGGAAAAATGCAAGCTTGGGACAACCTCTAGATATCATCATTGTCTAGGAACTCTCCTTTCTCTTTTCTAACACTCTTTGGCCTTAACCCCAAACCAGGCTCTAGGTAGGAAAGCCCGGAAATCTTGTCCCTAAAGAAATCGCTTGATGTCCACGGTGCCAGTGCCAAGCAGCTTAAGTATACTTTAAGTTAAGACCTAAGTTTATGCATGATGAAAAAGACACTATCATAGGGCTCTCCCAAGGGTCTATGCTGATGACTAGAGGGCAGGGGTTGCACCTCAAATGTCTAACAAATTTCGTAAACAAGGTCGAGAAGCTGATCCAATCCTCAATTTAAGCACGCAGTTTAACGGAAGGGACAGCATGTTGTGTGCAAATGCAATCCTTAGTCACAGAATTAGCGACGGGAGAGAGAGAGAGAGAGAGAGAGAGAGAGAGAGAGAGAGAGAGAGAGAGAGAGAGACACAGACAGATACACAGACAGAAACAGAGAGAGTCAGTGGGCAGAGGATAGGTCTAAGCGTTTTGATTCTTTCTGTTTCAGATTTATTGCTGCCTGCCGGGCTATACTCCCACGGTCGCGACCTTCTGGATAGATGGTATTATACCAGAAACCATATGCAATTGTGTAGCCAGGTAAAACTCCTCATCACCAGCAACAACAGCAGTAGCAGAATACTATTTCTCAATCTGTCCATTTTTTATACTTCTCTTTCTCTTTCTCTCTCGTTCACTGGTTCACTGACGATCAGTCCGTCAGCCCGTCAGTCAGTCAGTCAGTCCGTAAGACAGTCAGTCAGTCAGGAAGGACAATATGGCGTTATTCTACTTTAATCATGCACCTTTTCTTGTGTATGTGTGTGTGTGTGTATGTGTGTGTGTGTGTGTGTGTGTGTGTGTGTGTGTGTGTGTGTGTGAGAGAGAGAGAGAGAGAGACAGACAAACAGAGAGAGTGACAGAGACAGAGAGAGAGAGAGACAGACAGAGACAGAAATCCACAGAGACAGAGAGAGAACACTTGATTCAATACTCATTTCAAAATGATATCTTCCCAGTCAGGCCCCAAGAGACATCAAAAGCCAAAAGGCAACCGAAAAACTCCGAAAGAGAGGGCGCTCTCTAGGGACATCAACATCAGTGTCACAACAATGGCGGAAATATAAGAGATTTTCGGAAATTTGTTGCTAGTTTCGTTTCGTTTATAATTTTGGCTCAGATTAAACACATGTATCTCTTTCAATCTGTTTCAAAGTACACTATATCCTCCAAAACGCTACACTGCTCTGCACGGATTTGAAATTCAGTGAAACCTGTTGATCTTGAAAGGGGTCACTACTCTTTCCCAGAGGTTATGATACACAATAATAATATTATATTATGCAACTTATCATCACACGTGCATTGGATCTCTATGCATAATTGTGGCTTACCAAACTTCCGAAAGGCACATAGTTCTCCCTCAAGAAGATTATCTTAGGATAACTGTTATTTGTGACAGCATTAGTTGTTTAACATGAGATATCATCCATCTCTTAGATACCTTTATGCATGATTCTATGGAGGCTTCTTCGGATTTTCTGTTTTGACGCAGAATTATGAGGAATTAAAAACTTTAAGGTAAAATGCAACTTTATAAAACTCCATATAATCGTGCATAAGAGACACAAATGAAATGTGGTGCTGTCGAACAAACGGCGCTCTCGCAAATAACAGCTGGCTCAAGATCATCACCATTTTGCCCTTCGCTAGGCGATGTTTGCACTGAAATCCAACGTCCTCATGGCATTAAGTTGCACAGTGCCATACTGGTACGGGCAGTACAACCTCTGAAAAAGGGTGGTGCCACCACTTAAACTGCAAGGGACTTGGCCATGATTTCGAGTTTGTGAGGGGCTCCACGTCATGACCCTAATTTGGTGCAGAGAGTGAGTGATGGCGACCAAGGCTGCGTCTCTTTGGTCCCTGCAGCATCGCCCAAGGAGCCGCCCTTGACAGAGGAAGTATCAGTCTCTAGGCAAGTCAAGAAGGCTGTGACTAATGTGGAAGAGCAGTGCAATTATGCACTGCCTTGCGAGTAGTGTTTGCTTTCCTTATATTTATGTTTGCTTCATTCTTTAACACACATACCACCGCTGATTCTTGCCACATCCTCCTTCGACACAAAGGCACTTTAAAACACGTTCCACTAACAAGTTTAAAACCTTAGATGGTTGCCGCGGTGTAGCCGAGATTTCTCTGTAGTAAGACCTTACACTCTAACAGCATTACCTATATCGCACTCTACCAGGCAAAGGGGGAAGAAAACCATTCTGCATGTACGCAACTCAAATAGCCGGAAACGGTGAAGACATCCTCCACAAACACCTACAATCTGGGTCAAACCAAACACCGATTTAAAAACTGAACATTTTTATTGCACGCTATCCACTTAAAATTTGGGCTCAAACTGACGTAATCTACTTAATCAGACTCAGAATACAAGCTTTCTTCTATTTGCTCCGCTAAAATCGCACAAAACATTGGCTACAGCACGATGGCGATCGCCCTCTGATCGGTCTCCCGCTCCAGTCTACGCATGTCCAAGTGAATGTAGACCCAGCCAATAGAAACGAAGGGACAGAAAACGTATAAAATGAAAATCAAAATAGAAATTTTTATTCACCCTCTTGAGACAATTGTTTATATTGCCATTGACACAAATCACCGCTTGGTAAAGCGTGTCCGCCTCCGGGAACAAAATTGATTCCTCTAATTCGCAGTCCATTTAATGACACTTTTTGACTTAATCGCAATACACATGTATTAATGTGTTTTCGGAAAACAATATTTTCTCCTTATAACCTGAGAAAACAGCCTTTCTTAATTCCAACCTTTCGCTTTGCTCACCTGTCCTGAAAAATTAGTGGAAGAAACTGCTCACCTTCCCGCATGAACCCTGATATAATAATACACAGGTAGGTGTGATTCCGTGACTTTTGACCTTGTTGTTACAAACATTATTAGAGGTTGCAAATACAGACAAGGGCTGCACATACACATGGGCATACCGAGACAGACAATTCAACGACGGGTTCTCGGGTTTTTCCTAGTTTTTGAGCAGAAACACCTTGGCTCTGTCAGCAAGATGATCTGTTTTTCCAGAGGTGCATTGGATTCCTGTATGACGGTTCTGCCCGTGGGTAAATTATGATATTCTGCATTTTGTTTTTGTCTGTGTCGACAGTGTGGGATGTGGGTTTTGGGCTATGTCTGGCTTCCATACAGCGAGTCTCACATTTGATATGCAAGGGTGCTGTGGCCCCAAAGTAATAAAGAATCGCCATGACATGCTGCCACTCTTGTTATGAGAAGCTATTCTTCACTTTTTATCTTGATCCATCTCAACCATGATAATGCTGTATGACCCTTTCCAATACATTTCGACCATCATACGTGAGAACTATGAGACATTATACAGCAAAAAAAGTCTGATGCTACACCATTTCTTGTAAAACTCATCGTGCACAATACTTATTTTTAACGAACAGCAATGACTTGGTTATAGCGTCAAAAAAAAACAAACAACAAAAACCGTTCGAAATGGCAGCCACTAGCAGCCACTACACATCTGTAAGTTCCTTGTTAGTCAGCTCTGCATTGCCGTCACGAGACAGAGATAACAAAACAACGGCATTCCAGGCAAAAACTCGGATGGCGAAGGCGCCGAAATGTCTTTTCTTCAGCAGAAATCCACGGATCACATGGATGGTTCTCTACCACGGCCAGAGTGAAGTTCTCCCCGGCAAGGAAGGGGTAATGTTGCAGACACCCTTTGATCATTAAAGATGTAGTGTACTGCGACAAATATCATTTATATGGCTTCACAGGATGACAGAACAATATCAAGGTCTTTTTCCTGATTTAGTTTTGAAAAAACACAAAATGATAAGAAACACTCGGACAGCAAGGCAACAGAGGATCTCCAGTGGAAGATACCCCCACTAGCAAGTATTTCGACCCTTGACTTCCTCACACTCAAAAGGGGCTGGGCCGCACTTAGGTCATGACTCCAAGTGTCCTTGTGCTGTTTTTTTTTTCTTTTTCCCGGCTTCGGGAGGGATTTGAACCGGCAACCTTCAGTTAGAAAAAAAAACGACGGTTACGTGTTGAAGACATTACTAGATCATTATTCTTGGCTGTGTTCCAAAGCACATGTTTCTCTGGCTCATACGGGGTCAAAAAAAAAAGGTTGGAAGAGATGCGAAAAGGTCCTTGGGGAAGAGGAAGAGACAGGCAATTCTGATAAATCAAATTTATTCTAGAGCCTTAAAAAATGTGCAGACACTCATTGTCAACTAAAGAATGACATGGACAATGCCAATCATGATGCCACGACATAAAAATTTAGGTCATTGACTGACCTAGATTAATCTTACGATACTGATCACATTCCTGTCGTAGTTCCCACCCTTGTGTTGCCACCTTTCTAAAATAAGCCTACCACCGACCAAGTGCGACTCTCTCCTGTTTTGACCCGTCATGTTTATTTATTTTCCCAACTCCCCTCTCTCTCTACCTGTTTAATTCACACGTGGCGCTCACGTGCGCTCGTGTCTCATCGACGTGAGTTCATCGACGTCACAAACGTAACATCCGCACAAATGAATCGCCTGGTGTGATATTTGGTGAGCGCTTAATATTGCCACCTGACACCTTCTTATAGCACGTGAGTGTAATCCGCTGCCTTTCCAGCTCGGATCGCTCCCGGATGCATTTTTCGTATACTGTTTCTTCGTGTTGCCTTCCCGGGCGCCCTTCTGACATTTCGGCCGTTTACAGCCTCTGAAGTTCATAAGAGACTCGGGCTGAGACTGGTTGAGACAGCAATTTCTTGATGGGGATCAATGTGGGAGACTGGATGATTGTAAGGAACTGAGAGAGAGAGAGGGGCAGGCAGGCAGGCAGGCAGGCAGGCAGGCAAGAAGGCAGGCAAGGGGGCAGGCAGAGCAGGACAGGCAGGCAGGCACAGACGGGCAGGCAGGCAGGCAGGCAGGCAGGCAGGCAGGCAGGCAGGCAGGCAGGCAGACTGATTTGGTTAAGAAACAAATTTTTTCTTTGGAACCAATCCAATGCCAGAGTCTGGATGTTATAAGGAAAAAGACAGCAAAAGAATGATAGATAGATAGATAGATAGATAGATAGATAGAAGAGGGGGAGAGAGAGAGAGAGGGAAAGAGGGAGAGACTTAGGAAACAAAGAATAAACAACTCTCCCACTGTCATTAATAATGTAGTAATGTAGCTTCGGGTGATGTAATAATCCAAAACAGAAAGAGAACAGGTGACAGTCTATCTGGTGTTGACTTACTTGCGATATTTTGGTTGGTCTCAATCTCGCAGACTGTGAATGATGCGAGAGAGAGAGAGAGAGAGAGAGAGAGAGAGAGAGAGAGAGAGAGAGAGAGAGAGAGGGGGGNGAGTGGGGGGGGGGGGGCAGACAGACAGAGAGATAGTAAGGATACTCAGATCTTCATAGAAATCAATCTAAGAGGCTGGACGTTGTAAAGAAAACGAGAAAAAAGTGTGTGTGTGTGTGTGTGTGTGTG
>JAWQUT010000043.1:1195946-1206354 GCA_033807755.1 Ellobium chinense
AATAAAAACCTTGTATAGAGAAAGTATGTAATGTCTACACTATGGACTTCAGAAATTTTCTCTGCTGGTACTCTCTCCAACAAGTTGCAGCAACGAAACGGGTGGCCTCTGATAATCCAACATACCCTATGTAGTAGAGTCCTATTCACTTAAGAAAACGTCACGTAGACTGAAATTACTAGTACTAGTAAGTACTGGTATCCACCCGGCACTAGTCAAATGGATAAGTTCAAGCACGCAACCAGCAGTCATCAGCCCCATCCATCTCGGTGTAAACAAAGCCCCAGCAGGTGGAATGACAGCGGATTTTTTTTCCCGTGGCATCTTGGATTGCCAGCCATGATTGGTGGGTACCAATTCCATCACAATGACTGACAGGTTCCGAGCTATTAAGACAAGAAAACAGAACGCAAAACCCCAGAGAAAGAATAACTCTTTGCTAACCATGTGTCGGGTATTATGGTAAACGAGATAGCAAAACAAAACCGGAGCCAAAAATGTCCTCGTTCTTATTCATTATTACCCTGTAATATGACATGCAAAAACAATGCCTACCTCTTAATAACATATGCTCAAATACCTATACAAACAGGAGGAGGCCAGACAGGTTAATGCATATTTGATACAGTGGCGTAAAGCACGATTTCAGGTTAGTTTCTTTCTTTACATTATCGCCATCCTATTTTAAGAAGAGGCAGGATAAGAAAAAGTATCAAAAGAGAATCCGGAAGATATCATGTAAGAGTACATGATGAAACTATAATATTCTAGTGATGCTAGTATTAGTCTGATAAAGATAATACTGTACACATTCATCAACACATTAACATATATTTAGTCTTCATGAATTCTCTGCCTATCTTTTGTCGTATTTGGACGGTGATAAATAATCTCAGACAGAATAGATTTATTTCTTCCGTCTAACATGTACATCGGCCGCATGTCGTGCATGACAATGAATGACAAAACACAAATAAACAAACCAACAGCATGGCTATTTGTCTCCATTATTGCCGAGTTATCCGACACGTAATTATCGATGCGACAGCGGGAGAATGGAAGGAAATGAAGATATTGCCTGAACATGGGATAGTAGGTGCATGTAAACCTAAGATAGTATCAGGATATGGAACATTACATGCTTGTAAATCTAACATATCATCTGGATATGGGATAGTGAGTGCATGCAAACCTAGGGTATTATCTGGAACTGGGATAGTAGGTCCATGCAAACCTAAGATATTATCTGGATGTGGGATATTAAGTGCATGCAAACCTAAGATATTATCTGGATGTGGGATATTAGGTGCATCCAAACCTAAGATATTATCTGGATATGGGATATTTGGTGCATGCAAACCTAAGATATTATCTGGATATGGGACATTAGGTGCATGCAAACCTAAGACATTATTATCTCAATATAGGATAGTAGGTGCTGGCAAACCTAAGCTTCTCATCTTCATTAATTCCGAGAGTGGAAAGAAATAAGTTTAGGAGGCAAATAAGATGGTAGCATGGCAAAGATAAATGGCAATTCCCAACAGATAGCAGCGTCAGTTACGCTGATTTCTGCAAAGCTCTGATTTACAGGCAACCAGTTTCGGTTTACATATAAAGATTAAATTGACCCCAGTTATGAACAACCAAAACTAGACGCTGTAAAGTCAAAGGTTGGTTTTGTTTTTGTTTTTAAATTTTATTTCAAATTTGCATGAATGACGTTTCGTTGGAACTGCCCTAAACTGCTTATATGTTGTCAAATACCTATCCAACCAGAATATTTCTCATCTGAACGAAAAAAATAAAGAAAATTCCTCAAACAAACCATCACATAATTATATACTCAAGAAATACCACTTGTAGTAATCGATGATACACGCCAAAAAAACAAAAAAACAAACAAAAAAAAACAACCAAACGGATCGAAATGGAAGTGATATCTGGAGACTGCAATCGTACATGAATGCAAACTTAAAAGCTCTTCGTCATCAGTATTCTCGAGTCAGTGCTGCCATCATGATGCAGTAAAGTTAATAACAAGTCATCAAGTTGACGGGTACAAGCAAACTGGAGGTAAACAATTCTCCGCCCTACATACATGTGCCTAATGAAGCTGAGCTTGGCATCCAAGCTTAAAGTTTGCTCTTCCTGCTTCGTTATTCTCATGTAATACAACATGCAGATGGCGGTGACGCTAAAGAAAGGAAGCAAGGAAAGATAAAAGCAGGGCACGAGAAGTCATGTGCATGCAAACAGAAGATATCATCTAACCATTCTAGACAACTCCTAGCTCCATGTTAATTTGTAATGCAACACAGTTCTCCAAAGAAACCATTTGTTTTGCTCCTTCGCCTTCATTATACCCGTGGAATAAGACATGCAGTTATCAGCATGAATGAAAACAGGATGCAATACAGACCAGATGACAGGTGTCAAGTGAGAGCCAGCTGGAGGTAAATATACTCTTAACCACTCTGACAGTTTTTAGCTCCACCTGCAAAACCAAAACCAAAACCAAAACCAAAACCAAAACACATATTATTCAACAAACAAGCGGGTTTTGTTTTTTTTCGTGTGTCCGTCATTATTTCCGAGTAATGTGACATGCAATTACTGTTGAGACTGGAGAAAGAAGCAATTAAGAAGATAGCAGAGCACGGTGTGTCAAGTGCAAGCGCACCTGAGGTAGACACCTACGTAAGCTATCAAAAGTTCTTTGCTTTACATCATAAAAGTTAGTGAACTCAATACCCAAGCCAGAGGTGTATGTACGTATATTGTCCCTTTCATTATTTTTCTAGTAGTAGCGCCATTCAGTTATATACGAGACTACAGAAACGAAGGCATAAAGTTAAAAACAACGCATGAGATGTCAGATGCAGGCAATTTTAATCCCACGAGTCCAGACCTCTTGAGTTAAGCATCCCTTTGAAACAGCTTCTGAGCGGTATTGGCATTCCATCTCAGTTTACCGAAAATTCGAGAACGCGATACTGTGAAAATTCCCGGTTATTCGGGAATCTAACCTTCAATGTTTAAGGGAAAACCCCACCCACTCTATATTAATTCCCAGAAGCTCTACGTAGTAAATGCAACAAATCTCATCGAACATGCCAGCAGTCTGTACAATCGCCTTCATTACGTTCAGCCTGTAAGGCATTCAATGTCTAGCTGAGAAGGACAAAGTAAGCTTTGAAGATGCTAACATCGCATGAAGTGTCAAACATGTGTGTACTGTTGACAAACCCTTACCCAGGCTAGCACAATATTATTCTCCGGTCTACATAACAAGTGCAGTAAAGCTTTAACAAAGACGCCAACAGCCTGTATTCTCGTTATCGCTATTTCCAGATAAAAACAGCAAGGCGGCAATGAAGATGCTAACAGAGAACAGAGTGCGATGTGTAGACATAGACTTGAGGAAAACACCCCACTCTTTAGATCCGGCTCCCTAGTAGCTCTCTCTATAATATATATTATACATATATACACACGCAGTTGCGAATGAAACAGGAGGGTGGATGCAATGAAGATAAAAACAGCAAAGCAGAGCATAGTGTGTCATCAGTATGCAGACTCATGGGACACACCCTACCCTTTTAGCCCAACACCTAGTGGCTCTATATATTTCCTACAACAAAGCTCATCAAACATGTCAAAGTTCTGCTTTCCTCTTCACTACTCTCAAGCAATACGACATGCAGCTGTAGCTGACACAAAACTGTGAATGTATTAAAGATAAAACAGCGAGGAAGCAATGAAGATGATACCTGAGCACAGAATGACATGAGTATGCTTGACATGACAATGCAGACTCAAAAGAAGCACCCATGTCTTATAGTCCACTCCTAGTAGCTCTGTATAGGCACTACGTACAACAAAGCTCATCAAACAAGTCAACAGTTTTTGCCGTCCTCTTCCGGACACTCAAGTAATGCGACATGCAGTTGTAGATGACACAGGAGAGTGGATGACACAGGAGAGTGGATGACACAGGAGAGTGGATGACACAGGAAGGTGGATGACACAGGAGAGTGGATGACACAGGAGAGTGGATGACACAGGAGAGTGGATGACACAGGAGGGTGGATGCCATGAAGGTAAAAACAGCAAGGAAACAATGGAGATGATATCAGAGCACAGAGTGTCATGAGTGAGCAGTCTCAAGGGAAACACCCCATCCTATTAGCAGCCCAACTTCTAGTAGCCCTTATAATACTATGTACTATATACAACAACGCTTATCAAACAAATTAACATTTTCTGCTTGCCTCTTCATTACACTCAGGTAATACAACATGCAATTGTAGATGACGCAGGAGGGTGGAGGACACAGGAGGGTGGAGGACACAGGAGGGTGGAGGACACAGGAGGGTGGAGGACACAGGAGAGTGGATGCAATAAAGCCATTGCAATGAAACAGCACAGAGCGTCATCAGCATGCAGACTCAAGGAAAACACCAATGCTTTTTAGCCTAGCTCTGTGTATTCACTACGTACAACAAAGCGCATCAAACAAGTCAATTTCCTCTTCCTGACACTCAGGTAAAACGACATACAGTTGTCGATGACATAACAGAGTGGATGACACAGGAGGATGGATGACACAGGAAGGTGGATGACACAGGAGGATGGATGACACAGGAAGGTGGATGCAAAAATATAAAAACAGAAAGACTGTCATAGCAAAGAAAGAGCACAGAAGCGTCATCGGTATGCAGGTTCAAGGGAAACACCAATGCCTTTTAGCCTAACTCTGTGTATTCACTACGCACAACAAAGCGCATCAAACAAGTCAATTTCCTCTTCCTGACACTCAGGTAAAACGACATACAGTTGTCGATGACATAAGAGAGTGGATGACACAGGAGGGTGGATGACACAGGAAGGTGGATGCAAAAAAGATAAAAAACACAAAGAATGTCATTGCAATGAAAGAGCACGGTAGCGTCATCAGTATGCAGACTCAAGGCTGGAAACACCAATGCCTTTTAGCCTAACTCTGTGTATTCACTACGTACAACAAAGCGCATCAAACAAGTCAATTTCCTCTTCATAACACTCAAGTAAAACGACATGCAGTTGTCGATGACACAGGAGGGTGGATGCAATAAAGATAATAACAGGATAAGAGGCGTCAAGAGCATGCCCAACTGGTGGTAAACACCTACCCACGCTAGCGCAGCTCCTGGCTCCACATGTGTAAAGTAAATCCGACAATGCTCGTCTACGTTTCGTCACCATCTAGCCTGCCTTGATTCTACTCCACAACTGAATTCAAGCGGCCGGTAAAATTTTCCAGGCAAAAAGCTTAACACAACATCAGCGGCTTTTCCTTTTTTTTTTTTCCTTTTCACCTGCTTCATCTAAATTTGTTTTGGAATTCAGGCAAGAGATCATTTACACAAAAAAACCCCAAAGATCCAAAAAAAGTAAAACGTTTAAATGACGGTGTTGACTTGCACATGTAGGGTGTGGAAAGGTTGCAGCAACGCGTAGCCAGCACCAGTGCTCACTCGGTGGAAAGTAGAACGTTTTGAGGCGCTGCCAGCTGAGAGTGAGCGAGGGCAGAAAGTTATGAACTCCCGGAGAATCCGGGAGTTTTGCGGGGATTTTCATTCACTACATTCAGCGGAGAATAACCTGATCCTACGATTTACTGATCGCCTTTCCAGGCAGCGCCTGGTGACGCAAAACGAGCATTCCATGCCACTCGCAACTGTAATAATAATTATTTGTTTTTTCTTTTCTCTCAGCGGTTCTCAAATATATAATAGCATTTAAGAGGTAACTATAGTAAGGGTTCTTCATACTCCGACTGCAAACGCGCAGTAAACGCGATAGCTGCCTATGTCATCAATGGGGTTAAAGTGGGAGGTCATAGGTCAAAGAGTACGTTGTGGAAGAAAACAATGTCTGGTGTTTAAATGGGAATGTCAAGGCCGCTTTTCAAGATGAAAGCGAGCCTCAAGGTAATATAACACGGATCAGAGTATGCCAGTAAAAGCAAAATCTGACGTACTTTTTACGCCGCCTCGAAAGCAGAAATGCTTTATTCTTTAGCACAAAGCACTGTCTATCAAATTGCTGTTAATAAACAGAGGACTTCTTTGAATTTTTTTTTTACAGCAAATCACCTGTGTTGACGCTAAAGGTCGTTTTCCACAAATTAGGTCAAATGCAAATTTCGGCATCATCTAGATCGGTTCTTGCGACAGCATAGGAATTTAATGTCAGATGCTCAAAAACATGACGACAGAATAATTTTGCTAACAATTTGTCTTTCCATTTTATCAAGCGGATGCATTCAAACCAGTTTTTCACTAAATTTCATTGCGGTGGCATACGGCTAAAAAGGACGACAAGAACGACATAATTCAAGTACCGTAGGATGTAATTTTCGCCAACAATTGGAAAAAAACTTTTCGAAAGCATGACAGTTTTCTCATGTGGATATAAGGATATAATTCTAACGTAATCCGAAGAACTACCAATACATACGTGGCATACCTTCTCCGTTTTGATAGAGCAACATACTATTATCGATAATGTCCAAATAAAGAGGGGTTGTAACTAGAATTAACAGAATTTGCGTTTCTCTAGAGGAGTACTGTTTCCATACATTTTTTTTCCCTAGTGACAAGCCCTTTGAAAATATTTGAGCGGAACCTTTTTACGCGGGAAGTAATTTTCACGAGTGAAGCTGAACTTGAAACATTCGCAACAATTAGTCTCTATCTGAAAACAAACAAACACACACACACTCACTCTCTCTCTCTCTCTCTCTCACTCACACACACACACACACACACACACACACACACACACACACACACACACACACACACACACACACACACACACACTCTCACTCATTCTTTCTCACACACACACACACTCACTCTCTCTCTCACACACACACACACACACACGCACGCACGCACGTACACACACACACACACACACACACTCACTCTTTCTCTCTCTCACACACACACACACACATACACACTTTTACAGTTGTAGTTCATACGTACAATTCTCAATGTGAGGGCAGGTAAGGCATAGCACGATAACAGGAACTGACGCATCATGAACAGTTAGTTCACCGTTTTCACAAAACAGCACCATAACACTGGGAGGTAAACATCAAAGTTCAACAGCACTTAGGAACATTGGAAATTTCCGCAATCAGTGGTTTTCAACGAGCAGACCATTAAACCCTATGCTACAGACATGGAAATGGCATATCATAAAAATTCAGTGCAGGTATTTTCCTCAAAGGTAACCACTGCCTCGGCAGGTAAGCCTGCACTTTCTCCAGCACAAGTGGCGCACTGTCACAATGCTGACACGTAAATGTCATAATACTTCCTTACCACTCAGATCACTTGAGAAGCTCCATACAGCGGTTCTCACTGCACAAACCATAATAACTGAAAAACTATAAAAGGTTTCCAACATGGCAAAACTAGGCCAGCCCAAGTCCCTACACGGTTAACACAGGCCAGCGCCACCTACTCTTTATTCACTTCGCAGCTATGTTTTCAAATCACACAGCTTGTTTACCAACAACAGTAAGCTTTTCTCGGTCATTCACACTTTCGAACCTCAATCTGGGGCTATGGCAAATACAGGATTGCTTGTCCTGGATAGCTCATTAGAAGCGGTGAGTTATTTGCTATGCACTGTCACATGTGATGCAGCGTGAAAATTCAGTTCATGCAGGTGTTTGAATGCTAACCGTAGTACTGAAGACCAAAACAACAAACCTGGTGGCACTATCCTAAGTTCAAGAGCTTCACACTCAGCGGTTCTCAATACATAAACTATTAACTCCCAAATCTAATTCTATTCATGGTGTTGCATGGAAATCATAATGTTCTTCAAGGGTTACCGCTGCAATCGGGGGGTGAACAACCTAATCTGATGGCACTCATACAAGAAGCGAGCAACGATTCTCACGGCACCGCCATCAGGGCCGTG
Source organism: Ellobium chinense (assembly GCA_033807755.1). NCBI lineage: Eukaryota > Metazoa > Mollusca > Gastropoda > Ellobiida > Ellobiidae > Ellobium > Ellobium chinense. The sequence goes on from JAWQUT010000043.1 coordinate 1,203,936, forward strand.
ATTTAATCGATATTAACGATTCCAGTATCGATATTATGAAGTCGCGATGATTCCAAGAGACTGTGCTAGCTGCTAAAGTCAAAGATCAAAATAGGGGTCCGATAGGTAATTGGAATACAGAACCCTGCAGTTGGAGGTGTTAAAGGTGTTAAAATGCTTTGGCATTATCCCGAGTTATTTGGAAAGGAAAGTCTGTGGTAAATAAGGCGTCTTAGACAAATACCAAAACGTCCGTGAGATAATTCGATAGGGTTGCATTTGCTCTGAGGGTCAGTATCGTGAATACTCACTGTCGATATGAACTTAATAAGGGACGCAACTACTTCGTCCTCCTTCCTCCGTAAAATGATCGCACCCTCATTTCTCTCTTCTTCTTTTCTCTTTAGACAGATTTTCTCTTTTTTTTTGGGCNGGGGGGGGGGGGTGTCAGCCCCATCCTCCTCCCCGCATTGCCGGGCTGCGAAGATGCCAGTTACAAGTCTGCAACAAAGGCGTAACCCTATACTGCAAAAACCACCAGCCACAAAACATACCGCTCTACCAGCGGCACGTCATGCCAAATCACACAATGACATGCCCTTGCAGATAAACAGCACAGCCTCCTATTAGTGCCAAGAGCTAGTTTTCCTTTGCGTTGGCGTAATACGGTTTTTTTCGGTCACTTTTCTCCACGACAATCCATACGTTTATTCCAGCTCTCTGCGAGCCTAACATCCCAGTCTGTCACAAACAGGAGCCAAAAAAACACGGTTATGCGAGAGTATCAGTGTTTTGCTTCAAAAAGTTGTGGCTAGGTATCTCATCATCACTACCATCCCTTCTCCTTAAAACAAAAAAAAAAAAAAAGATCTGAGCGAAATCAGGAGCAAAACAAAACGACAATACAATACCAGCAACATCATCATCCTCATCATCATCGGCAACAACAACAACAACAAGCTAAATCATGGCTCACGCAACAACAACAACAACAACTACAAAAATAAAAATGGGGGTGGAATGACCGGAGAGGGCAGTGTCGAAGGATCTGACAGTTATGAAGTGCTAGAGGACAGCCTAATGAGGCAGAAATAATGCGTCGTGCCGCATCAGTTTCCGCTCGATATGAACCGCTTCATAAACTCAGAGCTCTTCCGGATGGAATGCCCTCCCCCTCCCCACCCCCGCGGGGCCATCGTTACACGCAAACTGGTAACACGCATGTGAGGGTCCATTCCACTGGCAGACTGTCTTGTAAATGACTCAAACAGCCGAGCTTTGTCGAGGTTATGTCAAACGCACTTTTACGACTGAATGAACTTGTTCCTCTACCAATTGTTTATTTTTCCAGAGGGCTGACTTCATAGCACAGCAGACAAGTCCATAAGTATTTCGCCATCGTTTGCAAAAGCCCTGCCATGGTTCCTTCCGTTATGTCGCCCAAATACATGTGATAAACTCCGTATCTTTCCTTTCCCTCCCATATTGCTTTATTTTCACTTACTGCTTCTTCCATTACTATCTCCTTCAGTCTCAAAATTGTCTCACTCTCCTGTTTTCTGTGCTGTCAGTATCTCCTTTTATACCATCTTTAGATCACTGTATAGTCTGTCGCTGTCCTTCCAGCTACCTCATCTTCTCTTTCATAACCACTGGGTTCGGCGGGCCCTGGCATGTATATCCATACCAGCATCTTGAGCCTGCAAAACTCGGGAAACATTCCTCTAACAATGACATGTATATGAATATAGTAGAAACCCAATGGCACAGACACATGTATCCAATATTTTTCGGACAAAGCTCTCCGGGAACTATAACCTAAAGAATGTGTTATCTGGAGTCCTTTAAAAGGGATCAACAATAGGGACATTTGGATCTTTGAATGAGGATGTGTTATGGACTTTTCAGTGGAGATGTGATATTAAATAGGGATGTGCTGTGCTACTGAGTGGGGGTGTGTTATAAAGTAAATGTGTAAAGCCTGGAACGTGAATAAATTTCCACTGAAACCAAATAGTTACGGCAAGTTTGGGCAGACCAAAACTTAATATAATACAAGTTATGATACAGTTTTCACAGTAACCGGACAAGTTCCATGGAATGGACATGAGGCAAAAATGTTTGTGAAAGACAACATACAGACACTGCAGGAAGAGGCACAAAAAAAATGCACTAAAATTCCTCGCCCACTGGAAAAAATGGGTCGGTTTTAAATTACGTCACCTAGATTTTCAGGATCCAGGACCCCTTTCTAAGCTTGACATTTGAGGTTAGTCGTCAGCACAACTTCCCCTACATCACCACCATCCTTATGCCTGGAAGCGCGCTCTTTGTTCCTTCCCATTCTCTCAGCCCTATCTAGAAAGCCGTAAAATTCAAATCCATGCGATGCCATCAACCCCAACCCTTTCCGACGTCATAAAATCCTACCTTGTCCCCT
>JAWQUT010000043.1:1207868-1228150 GCA_033807755.1 Ellobium chinense
AAAAAAAAAAATCTAAACAAAATCGAGCCGACGCAATTTATAGATCATCTCTAAAACGATATTATTTGCTTGCGAGATTGACAGGAGCTTGTTGTTCTTCCCTTCTCTGTAACCGCAGTGATATGACGAGCACCACTTTGCACAAATAACTGCCCTGTTTCTGCATTCAGCGCCTCTGAGAGGTACAGTCGACTCCACTTTCTAGCAATGCACGTTATCAGACTTTCCACTAAACCACAACAATTTGCTTAGAAATTGCATGGAACACTCCACGAACAGAAATGCGCTTAGTCACATTTCTTGCTTAATCGCAATTTGTCAAGTTCCTATAAAGTTGGTGATACGCGGAGCCGACAGTAAGAAACACGACATTCTCTGTGCTTTCAAATCGAATCTGCTAAGAAATGTTACTCCCTGGGAATCAAATGCTTCCTCCAAACGCACAGGCCATGCCAAGTAAACAGGAGGGTATCATCCGTTCTCGCATGACCGATTTATGCTCAGATGGCCATGAAAAAGAGGGGAACATTAGCGCAACAAAAATATTATCAGCGACAGCAATAATAAAATAAATGACAAGGATGCAAATTGGACACTAAGAAGAAAAGACAATGACCTTAATATAACAACAAAGACTCCATCATCAAGATAATAACAATCAAAACAAACAAATAAACAATGGTCTCATTTCTACGCGAACCACAGATAAACAACAGCTAGAAAGAGTGTATACGTAGGCAATAGGGGATACTTTGTATGCCCACAATGCGTTTGCGGTGAACCTTAGGTGCGCTTTGATCAGCGCGTATCTAGCACTGCAGTTGATGAGCGCTGGGAATGAAAACAAAGCTAACATGGTATGCCTAAATATTAAACTTAATCCTTTCCCCGTCTGGAGATCTCACTTCTAGTTAACGGTGTAGATACTGTTCTCCGCGCGCATTACAAATAAATTACAAGCGTGTTTCAGGCTTCATGATGCAGCTGGGATGACCTCCTTGTCTATAAAGTAGGAGCTGAGCAAGTAACGACGCAACTCAGGGCATCATCCATCCCTCTATCAGTTGAGATGACAAACAACTCACAACAACAAGGATAATAATAACAACAAAAATATTACCATTGGTAAACTGTACACCACAGCTGTGACATTAAGATAGCTCATGTATATTCCCTTTAATCTATTATTCTGTATGTTAAAGTGCACAAATGCATCTTTTAATGTGAGCAGACACCACCCTCACAGACAAATAACTGTGATTTAAAAAAAAATTGCAACAGCAACGACAACATCACCACCACCACCAACAACAACATGAAAAACGGCAGTGCTGCTGTACTCGCCAGAAACTGTATACCATCCTCGACCGATAAAAAAACAGCAACTTACAACAACAACCACGACCCAAACAACACCAACAACGTCAACAACAACAACAACAGCAACCGCAACGTGAGACGCAGGTATTCTGCTCACCCACATACTGTCGGATACCACACACTCCATAAAACCGTTATTCTGGATATCATGTAAGTTATGCCCCTTTGATGCTCGCGCCAGAGAAGGGGGCATAACAACCTGAATACAAACAGCTATGAGTATGATGAGCAATCTGACGTGTCTGTGGAACAGATGCCACGGATAAATGCACATGGCTGGAAGACATTAACACACAAACGGGATAATGAAGTTATACTGTATATAAAACAGCACCGCTCCCACGTCATTATGTGGCAACCTGAAGGGAAGGCGGATGTGCTGAGTTGCGCAGCTGAGTGGTGCTGGTTGCTCAACGCAAATAAAAATAATAACACTAATTAATACAGTAATGATAACAAAAATAACAATAATAAGGTAAATAAATCAAGGTAAATAAACCCCTTTTCTCAGTAATGCCCGCTAACTCCATTTGATATTATTATTAGCCTAGCAGACTAGATCACTCAATACTTTCCCAGATATTTAAGAGCATAATAATACAGACTTTCGTGTTGCTCTCATTTCACAGACACCGATCACTAGTATTGGGATATATAGCATTCACTGCCTCTGGACAGGTACCCACTTATCAGAAGGTAGACTGAGGAAAATATGACCATAGCAGGAAGCGAAGCCAATGATCATGATGTACTGAGTACGACTTCGTGATCGATCAGCCACGCTGTTCCCTGCAATTCTGTATACTTAGTCAAACTGAATTTAGCGTTGTTTTTCTTTTTAGCAGATTAAAAGGCTTTTTGGCGGGAAAGTAATGATCTTTTAAGGAGCAGTTTAAATTGCCTTTTTTTTTTTTTCATTTCTAGCAGAAAAGATCCTTTACTCAACAAAATGACTGTAAAAATTCTGTTTATTTATAACAGAAAAGGTGAATCCCTTTTCCCCTCTTTTCAGACTTCGGATTGGCATCACATCAGCACTGGCGGAGTTGGAATCTTCTTAATGGTGCAGAACATTGTAAAAAATGTGGTTAAAAACACAGTTAAAAGCTCACTTTTCACTCTTTTTCACATGGATGTTTATGATATCATTCTGGGTTAATACCTGTGGCACCAGAATTCTTATATTTGTCTATCAGAGAAATGTTTAAACAGCTTCTATTAAGAGTCCATCAAAACTCTAAAGTTTATTCGCCTAAGATCTCATGAGCTGTGCTTCAACATATTCATTTTATTTTGCGGAATGAAAAAGTTTTTGAAAGTTTAACATCTTCATGCTTTAAACACAGCAAAGCAGCTGCGCTGAAATCTCTGACGTTTCTCACTGAAAAGACAAAAATTTATCGCTGCTAGAAAGGCAATTTTTAAAAAATATTTTATTTCTTATCCCGCTGAAAAGGTCTTGTCTGAATTTAGTCTTTTGCAGATGGGCAGGATAAGGGTGAATCGTTCTCTTGTGCCCAGTTGTATGGTCTTCCAGGGCAATAAGACTTCCGTTTTTTTCTACTGACAGTCACGACCAGAATCGCACAGTGGTAAGTGGGGAAGAGGCAAGCACGGGGGCAAAGATCAGATGCTTACAATCCCAACACAGGTCCCTCAAACTTCAATGACATGCCGACAGTGGAAGGAGGAAAGGGAAAAGGACGAAACAGGTACTCCATACACCACAGAGTGACAAACTCAAAGAGATTGCCTCCCTCTGCCATTAAAATACAAATTCACCAGTTCTATAAAACTCTTTCTCTCTCCTTTCCACCTCCTTCCGGGCCACCCTTCCTCAAATTTCAGAAATCAAGTCTTTTAAATGCAAACGTGCCAAAACAGAGGTTTTGAACTTTAGACTTTTCTTCTTCTGCTGACAGCTGCAACAACTGACTTGGCAGGCATTTTCCAAACATACTTCATCCTGGGAGTTCCACGGACCACAGTTAAAAAGTGTCAAAGGGTTCAGTTCGTTGCTCGCTAGGCCAAATTAACTCATCTTAACACCAAAAAGTGGCCAAGGCACTCAACAAGCTGGCAGAAGTGCGACAGTGCATTAATGACCGAATTTCCTTGAGGTCTTCGGATTTACGGCGTTAAAAACGGAGAACTATTTTCTCATTCTACTGCATAGGAAATTGTGCCTTTTAAACATAACTGTCAAAGGGTGGAAAGCACCCTAGCTCACATTATATATGGGCTACTCAAATTAATATATTCCTTTCTCTCTCCTCCATACAAGCCCATGCCACGATAATAATATTCATCCCAGGTTTTATTGGAAAAGCAATACAAACTCATGCTTATCTGCTTTGAGGTGGTGGTGCCCTGTCTAAATGTAAGGAAAAAAAAAAGCAAACTTGCAAACATTTCCAGGCGACCGCAAAACTCCCTGAAAACAAGACATTATCAGTGTTGAACACTATCAAACAAAAAAAAAAATAAAATTCTTGAAATCTTGAAACGTTCTGACTATTGGCATCTGTCAAAGAGAACGCGCAGCTTATCTGTTTTCGTCTTCAGCCAAAAAAAAAAGAAAAAGAAACAAACAAAAAAATTGGGATCTTTCGGTTTAAAAATAAATAACAGTTTTAAGATCGCTTGGCATAAAAACAAAAATAAAAATTATGTTCGTCTGAGGAAGATCTGTCTGTGACGTTCAAAGATTTTTCCATGGAAGTGGAGCGACACCGCTTGCTAAAAATAACGGGTAGATAGACCGTAGGTAAACTAAAAGATAGAAAAATCAGTTACCTAACCTTGGCTTCACCTCAAAACAAAAAAAGTGCACCTTAACCAGCCTTGAACGCTGAACGTTCGCTTTACTGAACTCTTTGTGAATTCGAAACGACACGGTCGTTGGCAGGATATTTTTTTCAACACCTGCATTAATGGTTTGCAACGAAGGGGAAGGCGGAGGAAACAGGTAGTTTTTATAACGTAAGTAGTGAGATGGTTTCTATAACGCAGATGGTATTTTGGTGAGTAAATGGGTGCTAAAAGGTGCGGAATTCCTAATACTACTACCTCGTTCTTTCAATCAATAAACCGCTTTCTCTTCAGCCACTGAAAAGCGTTATAGGCGATTAATGTTGTAGGTTACAGCAACCACTTGGTTCTTACAAACAAAAACGGCTAAAATAATAATACGGTTATGATGCAAATAAAAATTTAATCATGAGGAGACACACACGTGCTCCAATTTTCACAAACAAGCGAAGGTGATTGATAATACATGTATAGGGAACTTCAGATAATATAAAAGTGACGTTTTCTTTTGTACCTGAGACAATTAGTCTGTCTTCTCGGCCATACCACCACAGTGAATACACCTCAACTTCTCACTCGTGTTACTAAAGCGAGAGGCATGAATAATAATCAACAACAGGTCGTTCTTAATTAACAAATTGCAACAATGTCATTTGCGTATGAGCAAAATGTAAATATAAATAGTAGTATGATTGCATCATCAAACCTCGCTTCCGAAAGTAAACGATGCCATCAGCCAATATAAAATAAATGTAAAAGACATTATCAACCAATCATTCCTCTGACAATGGAAAAGTACAAAGCGAAGGCAATGATTGTTGGATTTGTGGTTTGCAATGCCCAGATGCATAATAACTGAGAGTGCTCTATGGTGTTCAAACCCTCTGTGTTCCTATTGTGTAAGGTCGTGCATCCCTCATTAAGTCATAGGGTAAATGACACTCTATAAGTCAACACAGAGACCATTTGTGACCCTTTCTGTACAACCTATACGAACAGTTGTCCATCTCACACATAGAAGGCCGTACTCCATGTGAGCTCTGGAGAATTTAATTTCCCGTGACCTCTGGAGAATTTACCTTTCCGTGAGCTCTGGAGAATTTACTTTTCCGTGAGCTCTGGAGAATTTACTTTTCCGTGAGCTCTGGAGAATTTACTTTTGCGTGAGCCCTGGAGAATTTACTTTTCCATGACCTCTGGAGAATTTACTTTTCCGAATCAGCCAGCCAGGACAAACAATCCCGTATTTGCAATGGCCGAAAAGTGAGGGTCGAAAAAACAGTGAATGACTGGGTAATGCTTATAGTTACAAATAAACACGTTGTAATTGGAAGACAGAACTGCCAAGTAATGAAAAGTGGGCATCGTCTGGCCTAGTTTAGCCACGTGGAAGGCCTTATTCAGCTTCCGGAAAGATGAATTACAGACCTCATATAAAACACAATATTTTAGTGTGGCACTATCTACAATTTTGATATCAAGGAAGCTTCGTAGTTATCCAATTAAGCGTATGGAATCTGAGAGATGGACAATAAATGTTGCCTCAGCAGAGAAAAGGAAGGTAAAGATAGAGAGAAAGATAGATATTGGAAGAATGTAGAAGTGATGGAGAGAAACGACAGTTTGTTCAAAAACAAAAAAAAATCCCACAGATAACTGATACGGCCACACGCAAAAGACAAAGCGTCATTGGAGATTTAGCATTTTGCCTGTGCCGTAAACATCAAAAACTGCAACCGCATTTGATACACAAACTCTCTCTAATTAGAGACGGAGGGAAATACCGCAGGAATTTCTGGACGCTAAAATTAGCACCCCTAGCTGAATGATTGCCAGGGTAAGCAACACGACCCGGTCTGCATTCTCTCCCCTTTCAAAAAGGAAAACATGGCGCGGAGGCTGGCAATATGATGTTTTAAAACGGCAACAGGTAAGTAAACGACATCCGAACGTCAAAAGAGCTCCGTGGTATGAAAAATAGGTGGGCAGGTTCCGCTCTTTATCTTCTCAGTGTATTGTGGAGAGTGCAATGTCTTATTTAACAAGTGGCTGTCATAACGAACTAATGATCTTGAGTGGGGTGTAACAAATACGCACTTTGATCCGGATAGAAGATACTAATTATGTAGCGCAAACTACAATGGACCGTTCCCGGTCACCAATCAAAACATAATGCTGACAAAGAGTGGAGTTAGGTAAGGTGAGAGTTTTGAGAAACAATCATTTCTTGCAGGGTCTTTAGCTTGAAGAAAAGTAATCCCATACCTTTGTTCTCCTGCCTATTTACTTTCATTAAGTGGCGGAAAACTTCGAAAGCAGTGTAACTGCTTCCTTCTGTCTATGGTAGCTTGGATCTCATAGCGCGAGGCGTCCCGTGTCCAGCCTCTTGCTGGCTGCGTGACCATTGTTACGGATAATGACGGCTGCATGTGGTGCCTGTCGGTCGATCAGCTAACACTGAGCTGCAAAATTCAACCGCCGCGCTCAGCGTTCATGCTATATACTTGGTGGTAGCTTGGTCTCATGATGGGTAAACGAATTGGAAATGGTCAGCATCACCGCTTCCTTCTGTCATTAATATCTTAGTCTTTTAATGAATAAACAAATCGGAAATTGCCAACTATGACATTTCTTTAAGCGGGTGGCTGTCACTACGGTCACAACAGTGACTGTAATTCAAGTTCACCCCACACACTTGAACTGCAACACCCGTTAATACCGAACTTAACAGCGCCGGGAACTGTTTATAAACAAAGAAAATTAACTCAATTTGCCACTGACATCGTCTGGCTCGCCCTCTTTTTCTGGCTGAAATATCTCTCTCCTCTTGCGACAAAAGGACACACGTCGAGCAATTATGACAATGCAGATAGGTCTTTTTGTCGTCACAGGGTAGGACTGTCGAAAACCACAATGCACAACATTAAGAAGTGACTGTTATGTAAAGGTAAATAGACTTAAGTGGCAATTACGAGGTTATCACAAATATTCTATACTTAGAATCCACACGCCCGAAGAAAAAAAAGATGCTCACGGTGAATGACGTCACTGAGAGCTTTGCACGGCGTGGTTGCTGGTTCCAATTCTTAAATGGCTACAATCACAATTCATTCCGCTTGATGAAAACTCCACTTCAGCATGGAAACTTGCGATTAAGCAAACAGCGTGATTAAGCGACACTGTTCAATTTCACTTTTATACCTCAGACAAAAGTGATTTACCAACTAATGTTGCAAATAGACGAAAAATGAGAATAAACGGATTTTGTTTTTGAGAGAAGCACTGGTTGGCATTCACCTTGGACCCGGAGGAGGAAGCAGGAAATTATCGTTTTAGTTTCTGGAATGAAAGCACGACTGGTTTGCTCTTAACCTTGAACTCATCTGTACAAACTGAAAAAGAAAAAAAAAACAAAACTGGAGGCAGTCGGTAGCTCTGACGTAAGAATTGAACAGGTAGGCGGCTCAGGTTCCACAACATACACTATCGTCAACAAGCCTAATCAGGAATTAGGGCTAATGACAAAGAAGAAAAGGCTGAGTTGTTACGGATAATACCTAGGCATTCCTACACATTACAGATTTATATTCAGTGTAGTGAAGATCTATGCATACTTTCTGGCTGTATTTGTACCCAGTACCCTAATGGAAGACAACTTCTGATTATGTTGGGTCACACATTGCTGACATACACAAGGCACTGATGTGGTTACTCATTTTGTTACTTGTTGCCCAAAAATTTCATCATAGCACTCCGGATCGGACATGTCCATAGGTGCTCCGATCCCCATGCAAAAAATCTTCCTCGAGGAAAACAAGCTAATTGTGTCGGTTGACATCTGGCTGAGGACAAGTTGACATCTGGCTGAGGATAAGATGATATCTGGCTGAGGATAAGCTGACATCTGGCTGAGGATAGGTTGACATCTGGCTGAGGATAAGTTGACATCTGGCTGAGGATAAGATGATATCTGGCTGAGGATAAGATGATATCTGGCTGAGGATAAGTTGACATCTGCTGAGGATAAGCTGACATCTGGCTGAGGATAAGTTGACATCTGGCTGAGGACAGTTCTATTCCTCCCAGCGAGCCTACAACTCCTACCATGGTGTGATTAGTTTAGGTCATACTACAACTGATGTACAACCTGATGGCGCTTATCAGAGCCAAGTGCAGCATTCACTGATCTACCCCTAAGGAAACCCCATTATGTGTGAGGAGTGAAAGGACTCAAACAAATGTACATAGCTCCATACAAGTTAGAAAGAAAGGGACAGTGGTGGAAGACAGTGCTAAAAAGACAAATGCAAAGAGAGAAAATAACATCAGACAAAACTGAGGATGTGGGAAGACTCGACTCCGCGACTTCTGCGTGGACATCCTAGCGTCGCCGACTGCTCGGGAACAGGAAGACGCCCATATAACGTCAACAGAACTCTACCCCTTGAAAACAGTACAGATTCTGCAGACTGAAGTTTTTTTCATCAATAGTAATGCGATGTGACTTATTCGCTCCTAGCGGAAGAATCCCTACGCCCATTATACCTCAACGTAATGATGATGCTGAAGTAAAGGTGTCGATAGTACCAACAACATACTCACCTGATATCTTCATTTCCTTGAAATGCAACATACAATTCATCCTGTGGTATCCTTCTAGATTATCAGTAACGATGTCCGACTTTTGTACACAGAAGAATTACTTTTTTCGATTATCTCTGTGCATGTACAGTACTACTAACTACAGCGAGGATGATCATACGGTCGAGAATCGATACATTTCGTAATCAAAACTTTCTCTATTTTTGGCACACGCTTGACATGTTTTAAGTGAAGGGAATCGGTGTTGCGGAGCCCACTAACAGGCCATGTTATAGCCATGGTAATCAGTGGTGTACACCACGGCGCGCAATTAATCGGGAACTGTTGCCACGGAGTGGGTAAACACAAAGATAAGGAATAAATCTTCATTAGCAGAAGGCTACCCACGCGCAGGAGAAAATCTTTGCCCAGAACTAGCGGGTGAATGACCCTGGTGAGTTAATTTTCGTTCGTAGGGAAAAGTAATATCGCGCATAAAACACACATAAAAAAAACCAGGTAGTCTTGGATGCTACACGACGGATAAACATAGCGATAAAATAAACTTCCCAGGATAGGCCGGTTTCTATCTTAAACCACTGAACCACAGAGAATACGTTACATGGAAAGTGAAGCCATTATATTACGGACATCACTAGACACTCAGAGGTCGTACAGAGACAGTACATAATAATATAGATTAAATACTTAACAAAGTCATCGCTGGTCGTCCGCAGTGCAGCGCCCTGGTTTTCCCAGCTCTAAAGTAGTAAAGCCAGTCGTGAAGTTGAGTGAGGAAAGGAAAATGAAGTGTTTTTCCCCCAAGGACACTACAACGTAAAACGCCCGGCCCATACGCCGAACACATAAACCTTAGACTTGATCATCTTCAGTTTCTTAGTACGACTCACAAACCACACGGCCACGCCGACTCCTTTATGTAATTCATGTCCTAAGCATTATAACGACTAAGCGGGTACTTTGACAACATGCGGTTCGAGATCGTGAAGTCGTATTGAAAAATCTGTCCGTAACTCCTTTATGTCTGTTCTTCTCATCATTGCTGTATTTACCTTCAAATTTCGAGCGCCTGACTGCGTTTAACGAGACATTAAATAGTTTTAATGCACCCACTGAGACTCCTGAAACAAACAATAAAAGTGAATTATTAATAAGGCTTGAAGCTTTATCGTTATGCCTGCTGGCTCATATCTGTGGTTCCATTTCATTTTCATTTCTGCCGCACCGCCGAGCTCTGCCATGCATGAAACATTAATTTGTTAATTAATTTGTTAATTAATGTTATGTCGCATTCATTTCTCTGTTAAAAGAGGGCTAGCATTCACGCAATCTGAAATTTTATCTGCAAAACTGCTGTTCGCCAGTTTTGTTTTGGTTTTTATGGCCTTTTTGCCGCTTACGTTTTCACAGCCAGCATGCATTACAAGGAATTTCTCTTGCCCGCTCACTGGAAGCCAGCGACACATTTTACACACTGTGCAGGTTGATATCAGTCATTATTATAACTCTTCGATCCACGAAGCTTCCTACCGCTCCCCCCCCCCNNNGGTCCCCTTATGATGTAATAATATGCATTTATTATGTCCTTGATGCATGTGTGAAATCTGATGATTAAGCAACAACTGTATATTGAGACAGCGGGATTTCCTGAATCACCACCCACCCACAACGGAACCAAAAGGTGGTGTCTGGCACTTCTGTGCTCAAGTTTGCATGCACTCTGTGGTAATTAGAGAAGAGCGGAACAGACCACTGTCTTCTTCTTCGAGTACCATTTCCGACTGGTGTAGGTTATCACAGACTTCTACTTTATATGCTTGCTGTCCCACCTTAAGAAAGAGCTCAAACAACAAAGATTGTGACTCAGGGTCTTAAAACGAGTCAGCGATCGTGCTGAGGAAGTGTAGGGAAGAATTGTGAAATTAATGTTAAAAATGCCGCTTCTTGTTCATAGGTGAGAACGGGGGGACGGGTGGGTGGGCGGAAACAGACAGACAGATGAACAGACAGACAGACAGACAGACAGACAGACAGACAGACAGCCAGCCAGCCAGCCAGCCAGCCACCCAGCCAGCCAGCCAGCCAGATAGGCAGAGGCTTTTACAAGCCCAACTAGACAGGCTGTCACTATAAACACAACAAGAGAGAAACCAAAAAACTGTCAGAGAGGTCAAAGAGAAAATGTTCGTGAGACATTAAAACCCGACGGTATAAGCCAGGGAATCTCTAAGTAATGGATATTTGCATGACCTCATACACCTCAAGACCGACATCTCAGACCAAACCTAAACAAACAGAATCGACCCAAGACATTCGCCAATATGCCCGCTGTACGGAAATGGTCAACAATCCTCTTGTGCAGTTGACAGTCTACAATCGACAGCAAAGATGTGCTTCCGTCTCCAACCCACACACTACATGTCCTAAGCCCAAGACTGACCATAATCTTTGTTATAAATGACATGCAAATACAGTAAAACCCAGACACTTTGTTCCTCTGATTAATCTAGTTATCTGGTTGACACAGTTTATTGTTCCAGCACCAGGCCTTGGCTTGTTCAACAGTATCATTCTGAATGTGGTCCAAGGATAACACACAAGGCCGAGAAGTTCGAGTTAGAAAAGTGGTCGTGCAATCAGGGGTTTAACTTGTTCTTAGTGGCATCAAGCAGAATAGAAAATCAGAGTGAGAGATCTGCAGCTTCTGGACAACTACGATTTCAAACAACAACAACAACAACAAAAACAACAACTACTACTACTACTATACAACAACAACAACAATTACTACTACGACGAGTACTACTATAACAATAACAACAACATCACGACCACCACCACCAACAACAACATCAACAATAACTATAACAACAGCAACAACAAAAAAAACCCAACAACAACAACTGAAATAACAGAAACAACAACAAGATAGCAAAACAGAACCAATAACAACAATGTAAGTCTATTCCCCTTAATTAGGTATTTTCAGCTCCATCACGTGACCTAGGAAATCTTGCTCACACGTTGGTTTGTTTACATGCTCTGCTCATGTACGATTACTCGTCATTTATCAAAATAGCCTAGCAATCCCTAGATCACGTGGTGTAACTGACCCGTCTGAAAATACCTCATTGCAATCCAGATAATCACAACTTCTGCTTAACTGCAATATTTTCTACACAACCAATAAATGCTATATTTCTGCATAGAAGTCGTTGGTTTAACACAACTCATTTTCAATCATAACATTTTTGTTTCTGTGGTCCTGAAGGATTGCATTTCAGCAAAGTTGACGGTAACAGCAACAACGACACGATGATAACAACAATACGACAACAACAACAACAACAACAACAACAACACAATCCTACCTTTCTTAGCTAAGGCTCCAGCACTGTTGTATGTAGTAACATCCCCCACAGCAAGCTCTCCATCCTTCACTAACTGGTTCCACAGCCGACTCAAGCCATCCTTACTGAGACAACTCTGTNTGCGCTCTGCAGTAATTAGAGAAGAGCAGAACAGACCACTGTCCTCTTCTTCTTCAAGTACCATTTCCGACTGGCATAGGTTATCATAGACTTCTACTTTATATGCCTGCTGTCCCACCTTAAGCAAGACCTCAAGCAACAAAGATTTGTGACTCAGAGTCTTAATGAACGAGTCAGCGATCGTGCTGAGGAAGTGTATGGAAGAATTGTGAAATTAATGTTAAAAATGCCGCTTGTTGTTCATAGGTGAGAACGGGGGATGGGCGGGTGGGCGGAAACAGACAGACAGACAGACTGACAGGCAGAGGCTTTTACAAGCGCAACTAGACTGTCTGTCACTACAAATACAACAAGAGAGAAACCAAAAAACTGTCAGAGAGGGCAACGTGAAAATGTTCGTGAGACATTTAAACCCGACGGTATAAGCCAGGGAATCTCTAAGTGATGCATATTTGCCTGACATCATACACCTCAAGATCGGCATCTCAGACCGAACCTAAACAAACAGAATCGACCCAAGACATTCGCCAATATGCCCGCTGTACGGAAATGGTCAACAATCCTCTTGTGCAGTTGACAGTCTACAATCGACAGCAAAGACGTGCTTCCGTCTCCAACCCACACACTACGCGTCCTAAGCCCAAGACTGACCATAATCTTTGTTACAAATGACATGCAAATACAGTAAAACCCCGATACTTTGTTCCTCTGATTAATCTAGTTATCTGGTTGGCACAGTTTATTGTTCCAGCACCAGGCCTTGTTCAATAATACCATTCTGAATGTGGTCCAAGGATAACACACAAGGCCGAGAAGTTCGAGTTAAGATTAGTGGTCGTGCAATCAGGGGTTTACCTTGTTATTAATGGCATCAAGCAGAATAGAAGATCAGAGTGAGAGATTTACAGCATCTGGACACCTACGACTTCAAACAACAACAACAACAACAACAACAATTACTACTACGATGACTACTACTATAACAATAACAACAACATCACCACCACCACCAACAACAACAACAACAACAACAACTATAACAACAGCAACAACAACAAAAAAAACAACAACAACAACAACTGAAATAACAGAAACTACAACAAGATTACAAAACAGAACCAACAACAACAATGTAAGTCTATTCCCCTTAATTGCAATCCAGATAATCACAACTTCTGCTTAACTGCAACATTTTCTACACAACCAATAAATGCTATATTTCTGCATAGAAGTCGCTGATTTATCACAACTCATTTTCAATCATAACATTTTTTTCTGTGGTCTTGATGGATTGCATTTAAGCAAAGTTGACGGTAACAGCAACAACGACACGATGATAACAACAACAACACAACAACAACAACGACACGATGATAACAACAACACAACAACAACAACATCATCATCAACAACAACAACAACAACAACAACAACAACAACAGCAACAACAACAAACACAATCCTACCTTTCTTAGCTAAGGCTCCAGCACTGTTGTATGTAGTAACATCCCCCACAGCAAGCTCTCCATCCTTCACTAACTGGTTCCACAGCCGACTCAAGCCATCTTTACTGAGACAACTCTGTCAGAGGAGAGAAACAACATGAAATTAGCCGCCAGTAAGCAAAATGCTCACCGCCAATAAGCAGTCTGCGAAACCATTTTTTGGGGGGTTTTGTTTACATCTGTATTGCAGTATGTGTGTACAGAGAGTAATATGCTTGAGTGTGTGAGCTGAATATATATGAGCTTATTTATTTCTCTATGTAAATCGTTCAGAGCCTGTATGTACAGAGATGAGCGCTACATAAATGCTATGTGTTGTTATTATTACTATTATTGAGCAAAACGCTCATGGTCTGCATGAAACGTTGATGCGGCATTTATTAATAACTTTCTTTTCCAGCACCCCGAAATAAAGCAGATGCAGAGGCGTCGACGTAAGTAAAAGTTGGGAGGGCGTGAGGTTGAAAAGGAGCACATTGTACGCATCATCTTTTTTTGTCTGTTCTTCGCTAGGCTTCCACACATTTCCTAAAGAACGAAGAAGATTATTTCTCTCCACAAATCTTGTCTCAGTCCATTTTCGATGAAAAATTAATGAATCAAGTGTATTCAGAAAAGCATTCCTCTAGTAATTAATTCAAAACAAAATTGAGCTTAAAAATATTGATTTCCTCGGGAGTTATGTCATCTTAAAATACACTTTAAACTACATAATAATATTTGTGTTTGGAGCAATTACCTTAGAGTATCCCCCTGTATTTCATGAGCATTCAGGGTAGTCATATAGAGTATTGTAAAAACGCTCACCAATTTCAGGTTGACGAGATACTGAGAGGGCGTGAAAAGATAAAACAGAAAATATCGTGCTCGGGACTAAAGATTTGCTACACGTATGGAGATGTTCGAAATCATGAGGTTCCAGCTTGTGGGATCCAATTGTGGTAGAGACCTTTAAGACTCTCTCTCTATCATGGTGAAAACAATAGAAAAATCATTTGTAAAGAAAGCTTTATCACTTATTCGTAATTACGTAGGCAACGCGCAATTGCGATCCCTAATAAAAAAAAAATTGAACTGAACAGAAAGGATCGGCTTTTCCCAAGACCTGTTCTACAGGTTTACGCTCCAAGAAAGTAGTTCCAGGGTTTAATGGGATATTTCCGGAAGATCAAAAGAAACAAAAATGGAAGCTCCACGTCATGAAACCGGTGGCCGAATGCATAATCCATACGTCAGTTAACGTACTGCGTTAACCCTGTGAATACCACTAATGTTTTGGGAGTTTCCCGTGGTTACCGCCGTGCGTTAACTAACGTAAGGATTATGCATACGACCACAGAATCCTCGGAGTAAATAATACATAAGGATCCCCAGTAACGTGAAATGTTGTACAGATCAGTAATTATGAAAAGATCACTTTTTGAAACTATCAGCATAACTATAATGATATCATAGTATGTATTAATCCCTCACTGTTCTCATGTTCTCACGCCAGTGTATGGTCGCCGATGATGCACCGCTTTGTTTACAAACGAGAACACCAAATCACGTGACAAAATCTAGCCTTTTTCTATTTTTTGGCAGAAATACTTCACGGCTAAGCATACCGTGGGATGAAAATGGCCACTAGCGTCTCCTTTGCTTCTGTCAAAGGTGATCATGTTAATATTATATGAGCATGTCTGATTATAAACAAAGCATTTGTTTATCAACTATGTTCAAGTATGTTCCCTGGACCGGATATGAAACGGTGTCGGGTCTGTTAGCTATAAAAAAAATGTACAAGGAACGTGCGTGGCAGAAATGGCGCATACCATAGCAAAACCTGCATAAAGAATTACTGAAGGACAGGGCAAGAAAGCAGAGAGTAAAAGACAGATAGAGAGATAGAGAGAGAGAGAGAGAGAGAGAGAGAGAGAGAGAGAGAGAGAGAGAGAGGAAGAAAAACAGCTGTTGTACTTCCTCCCATTTACGTTTCGTTTACAAACAGATCCATGTGTCTGTCGTTCACCTGCTTCACAGGCAGTGCCCAGCCTTTATTCGATCTACATGTTTGAATTTCCGCTTCTGCCCAGTCATTCAACCTTCTCCCCCATCCCTCCTTTCACACTAACATTCTGTGGCTCCGTGCATGAACCTGGTACTCAACATAAAACTCAATCAGAGGAAATGTACGGAAAACACAGACTGGATATCGACATTGATTTGGAAAATGTTACCGGTCATTTGTACTAATTAAATTGAGTTTAAAAAAAAAATAGTGAACAAAACATATTATCGCTCATAAGACAATGATAGAATATGAAAACTCCAAATTTTTCAAAATGTGGATTATCAGGTTCATGCACAGGGCCATAGAATTATTTTTGGTAGTTGGTATACCGTACGTGCTTTGCATAAAGGTTCTATTCCATAAAAATTGAGTTTTGGAGAAAACGTTTAGAATCTTAAGTTTTTAAGCTCAAAGACCTGGAGAGACTATATGAACTTGGATAATGTCATGAATACCATCTTAAAATGAAGTTTTTAAGCTCATAGATCTAGACAGACTACATGAAGTTTGATAATGTCATGAATACCATCTTAAAATGTTAAACATAATGAGGTCAAACTTAACATCTGGCCTAAACTTGAGTTTATGACTTTACGTGTTGACGCACGGCGTGATCTTTCACATCATAGACTATGTCAAACGCAAAGTTTGGTATCACTCTGCGCTAATTTTGATGACAGTGAACGCGTTCGAATCCGAACTGATGTGAAAGATCAGAAATTCAAGGACGCAGTAATTTCATCAGGAGTAAGATCTCTTCATGCCAATAAGAAGGCACGGAATTCCGTGTATATATCCAAACTTTGTTTATTTATGTAACATACGACATTGTACTTCAACATGGATATTTATTTATATCAACATGAACACGTGAGCGGTTCTAAGGTTCATGTGCTCATGTGTTTTAAAGCATGCTCATAGTCAGATGTTGAGCTAACACTCGGCCACTAAAGTTTAATTCACCTCTCAGAATCAGCTAGCCAGGACAATTAACCACGTATATGCCATGGTCTAAGAGTGAAGCTCGAAGGCATGAAGGACTTGAGAGTAATACTTACATAAACAAGCGTTGTGACTGAAAAACAGAACTGTGAAAATAAATTAGAAAGTGGGTATCGGCTAGCCTAGCTTAATCACGGAAAAAGATGTTGTTGTTTTTTCTTTTTTCTAGTTTTCGGAAAGGTCAGTTATTAAAGCTGCATTAGGGGATACGCAAAGACGATAAAATTAATCTGGTACAAAAATCCCTCCAACTGCTCTAGATGTCTGTACAAAATAAGCCACAGTATTAAAACAAAAAGACAACTTCAACTGTAAGAAAATGCAAACATTCGAATTTTTAAAAGGAATAAAACAAAATGAAATAAACATACATACTGTAAATGAAGTGTAATTGTTGCTTTATATTCAATCTTTCTGTTGAAGTTTTATATTTCAAACTGAGTTATTAAACAAAAAAAAAATTCCCAAACATGTCTTTTAATCTGTTTCACGTATAGATCTCCTCCAGTTAACTTTATTTCATCCTGGGCCCAGCCTACGCATTTATGCCTGTTTCCTTCCTGAAGTGGTAAGGGAGGTAAGCATGTGTTATACTGTTATCAGGAGGAAAACCTGATGCTATATTCATGCTGCTATGACGGTATTCCCACCAGACATCAGTAAGTAAGCAAATATTGTTTTACCACCTACGCAATCACAAATGAAGATGTTTCCTGTTGTCAGTGAGTAGTTTATTGTGTAATCGGGAACAGATCGCTGGAGGAAGTAAGGGGGGCAAGAAAAAAAAAACAGAGCTTAATCTGTGCCAGAGATATCCAAACCATCAGGTACTGCGGAAATTTCTGACTTTTCAAAGCCCTGGATTTCGATTTTCCGGGCTATATATATCTCGATTGTTTGGAAGTCTACGAACTTCGAACAAGGCGGCCCGCCCGATTCAAAATATGGACCATGTCTCGAAGGGCAGCATCGACGTCTCCCCATAACATCAAAGTGAGACAGAAATCTACGGAGACATCGCCGTACAGATACTCAGACGCTATTACCCCAGGGGACTATATATACCGCCAAACAAATAAACCAAATCAGAGCCCATCATAACAAACGTCAGTTTTCTTGTCCATTTATCTTGTTTTCTGAGAAAACACCAGGAATGAGCGCTCTCGGAAATAAGTGACAACAACAAAGGCTAAATGTGGAAGTTCGGGGGTTGTGTGTGTGTGTGNNGGGGGGGGGGGGGGGGGTTGTGGAAGCCAACGAAGCTGGGGAAAAGGGAGGAGGGGTAGGAGTGTTGTTGTGGAAAGTGCAAGCTCAAGATCATGACTTGTTTAGCTCAAGGGTGTTCCATCGCTGACCGACGGCCTAAAATAGTCCATGACTGTCGCTCCATAGTTGTAAATAAATATAATTCTTCCCAGATTTGATACAAAACTTTCGAAAAATATACAATGAATGAATTTCCTTAAAAAAGGTGGTCAACGTTTCGTGTCTGAACACTTTATCAAGTTTTGCTGTGTCATAGTTGTAAGATACTGCCCGGGAGGTCATTGGAGACCCCAAGGATATCTTGTTTAGCGCCATGCATTATGACTATAATAAAACACGCACCCACGTTTCAGCCTATCAAAATGATGCTTAAGTGACTCTTTGACAAAATCAAGCTACTGATATGACATAAAAAAATAACGTGTGCACTTTCATCAACTGACACAAAAACAATGTTTTGACCCCGCATTATTCTGGCCTGAAATACAGTTGTTTAAAGTAACAAAGGTCAGTCCGATGCAGTGGAAAATATTCTGAAAAAAAAAATCGAAATTGCAGAGCAATGTTACACTATAACAGTCATCTATTCTGACTCCACAAACCATCTACAGTGAGTTACTATTCATTTATCATCAATAACATTGTGTACAAAAATTATTTTATTCTTAAATCTTGATTTCTGCAAAGAACAAGAATTAGATACTGAATGGCCTCCTATCAGCTTCATCTGAGTTCCTAGTCCAGCAACCCAAATCCAGTGTTTCCTCCAGACCACGCGATCGCGGGATTCGCCTCTTTCAATTTCAAAATCCTCCTCAAAACTTCAATAGACCACACTGATTCCTCATCTTGTACGCAGAAATTTAAATTAAAGAAAAATTCAAAATGTCCCTCAAAATTTAGGAATTCCCCGCCAAAATTTATGACGTGGGGACGTGAGTGTCGCTTCCATCTCATGACCTGGAGAAAACACTGTAAGCTTCATTTTGATTGGTTGCAATGCAAACCGCCCTCACAATCTAAAATACAAAACTGCCCCCTCTTTTTCCTGGAAAATTTGAGCATCCCTGGTGAAGCTGATGCCATTTTGCCCACCGGCTTTGTAAACAGACCGGAGTTCGATCTGGCCCATGACTCATGCATGGCAGGAAACAGAAACTGGTGCATCTGGTCGCGTTTACTGTTGTCGTAATTTCTGTTGTCGTACTTCCCATTACCTATATAAACATTTGTTCGTGCCTCTTCCTTCTCCTCTTGTTCGTAACGTCATCTTCGCATCTCTCTCCTTCTCTCTCTCCCTTTCTCTTCTTCTTGACTGATTGCTTTTTTTCTGACTGACAACAGTGATCGAAGGAACTTGACAAAAGGAGTGGGGAGAAAGGAGAATGTTCAAATATGTTTAAAACATTAACTTATAAGATCTGTAACCTCTCTGTATCAATCAAGCGTGAGACTGACGCATGTTGCTTTGAAAACAAGATCTAAAGCCAGGTAAAACGGTTGCAGATGGATGATTCCGATTTTTAAAAAAGTAAAATAAATCAAGCACGGAGAAGCAGACAAATTACTTTATGCTCATCCACGTGACATTCTATTTCTATATCCATTAAAAAAACATAGAAGTACCGCGCACCGCGTGCACTTCCGGGTGTATCTCCGAGGTTATCTCCTCATAGCTAATTTGTCAGATTAACAATCATACACGGCTGCTCCGATTATCTCAGTGGTCGTGACTAACCCGCCATGTATACTTTGCTCGCTCCAGCGCGGCCTATCAGGAGTGGCGTAGGTAAGGTGGGCCTGGGGACCTATGCACCTTCCTCCTCCCCGCCCCCTCTCGGCAAATAACTCCATGTTTAGGGTATTATGCCTCTCCCCTTCTCTCGTCCCCCTGCCCCCATCCAAAAGGGTTTGTATTCTTAGATATTCGCCTCCAAAAATTAAATAGTCTTAACTCTCCTGCCTAATGAATGAGCCTATTTCCAACATCTAAGAGCTTCCTTTAATAACCACTGCCCCTCCTTTCACAGGAAACTGTGCTTGCCCAGGGTTTCCCCTCTTCCTTCCCCCTCCAAATGACCCCCAGTTACTTCCAGTATTTTGACTAAACGAGTGCCGCCCTCAACAATCTATGTATGCCTCCCAAACCTCCCCTCTCCCCCCCCCCCCCCC
>JAWQUT010000043.1:1238691-1289212 GCA_033807755.1 Ellobium chinense
GGGGGCACTCCCAAACTCTGTGAAAATAAACATACTGTGAAGCCTTCAGGCTTTCATATATATTGAAATGAACAAGTAACACTGTAGTTCTGATACCTGAAAATTTGAGCCGTCTCACACTTCCCTCCTCCATCATATCCGTTCAGTCGGTCTAATACTCTTGGACGTAACTTTCTAAATACAAAACCTGTTTCTCACCGTTACATATGTCACATTTTAGTTCTAAGTATTCCTCAAACAGAAAACTTTATAGCCGTAATTTCTTCCATTCTCTCATTCTCCATCATACCTTCCCTCCCTATTTGTTTCTTGTATGCACAACGATGCACATGCACTCATCACACGCACATGTGATTACCAGCATTTCGGCCAACGTTCAGGAACTCAGTGCCCTTGACCACATGCCCATCTTGGCTCCAGCATGCAATCAATTAGGCGCTCACTCACACATGAAACTGCATTCAGTCGACATTTTCCAGAGTGCCGTCATTGATTGGATCTAAGTAAAGCAATGCAAGACGACTGAATCTCTTTAAGCGCAGCCAGCTCAAATTAATTAAATCATCCTTTGCAATCCGTCAGCTGTGAAGATGAAGTCTTCAGGCTTAAGAAGGGCAACCATCTCAACTGCAAACAGATCTTCGGGGTCAGAGGAATGCCTTCCTATCAAACTGTCATGGAAATACACGCTATTCTGTAGCTGTACGGCACAAAGGTATCCCCTATATCCCCATTAATCGTCCACACCAAAATCGCTAGGGGAGTCTACGGGGCTTATGCTCCTGGTGTGTGGATGGTTGATAGAAATAACGAGGGTCTCGCAGCCACAGCTGGACCTAAGCTTAGATGCTTGTGGCTCAAAATATTCTTGTTACAAAGGCAACTGATTTATTTGCAGCTCTCATCCATAGCCTTGCAACCACAACACCATCAAGCTCATGTTTCCCATCAAAATCGGGGAAGGTTTGACACTGATATCTCGGTTTTATGGGCGGAAGGGGAAGGAAGTGATCTGCTGCAACCATAAGGCAAAATGAAAACAAAGGAGTAGGAGGAAATATGAACTATCCTCTCTCTCTCTCTGTCTTTGTCTTTACCCCTCCTCCCCTCCAGATTCTTGGCAAGAAGGCATCAGCTTCCCACAGTCACGTGAAATCTCTTTCTCGGTCTCTCTCTCCACCCCCACTCCCCCGAAAAAAAACAACAAACAACTCGTCTCTCTATCGGTTCCTGGTCAGGTGATATCAGCTCCCGTCTGTCTTACTGGAACTAGTTCAGGCATGCGGCGTGACGCTGACCACTGTATATATATATACTGGTTCACATACATATACTCATGAGGTCAGGAGAGTTCCCAGGCCGTAAAGACGACATCCTGCGTTCCGGTATGTATAGTTGCTATCAAGGACAAATGGTACATGCAGGCTATGTCCCAGCCCGATATGTTCATCATACAAAACCTGCTGGCAGATTTCGGCTGGAATCAATGTGCTTCACAATATACACACACTGCAGCAACCGTCTTTGAAGGAAAATCTTTTATTTGATTGTACCTTCGGAATTAGGATCATTTACATTAGGTTTGCACAGGATGCCAAAATAAAAATAGAATATGGAAATTCCCGAATAATACTGCGCCGATCCACATCAATTAATTGGTCTGCACGCACACAAAGCACGTTGCTAAAGTTTGAGAAGTCTGACCAGAATCAAGACAACGCTCAAATTTATTCTAGCCTTCAAGAGCGCCACCATGCCGGGCATGACAATCAAAGATGCTCTCAAACAATTCGAGGATGAGACGGGACAGAAAGCCAAAGAGGCCAAGATCGTTAAACTAGTGGCGAGAATACCCTTCATCGACAAAATGGACGCCACGCTGTCCCAACTGGAAATGTGTGAACAGCTATCCCTCGGCACGAACAAGATCGAAAAGATCGCAAACTTGAACGGACTCAAATTCCTCAAAGTCCTGTCCGTGGGTCGCAATGCGCTAAAGTCCTTGCAAGGCATCGAAGCCTGCAATGACACCCTCCAAGAGCTGTGGTGTTCTTACAACTCAATTGACAAGTTCAAAGGCATCACGGGCATGAAGAAGCTTAAAGTCCTTCACATGGCCCATAACAAGGTCAGCGACATGAGCGAGGTGGGCAAGCTCTCGGCCATTGCTTCCTTAGAGGATGTCCTGCTGATTGGCAACCCCATAGAGGAGGCCAAGTCTGAGGAGGGCACCTGGTTCAGCTTGGTGAAGAAACAGATCAAACAGCTGAAGAAGCTCGACGGGGTGGTCTTGGCGGGAGACATTGAGGAATAAGGCAGTTGCATATAATACTGAGCTTCGCACCTCTCTCCGTGACCTTCTGTATTGTAATTTCGTTACATTTTACCTCCCCGTACTATACAGCACTACAGATAATGGACTACTTTACGAACTCCCCTTCTGATCTGCAAAAGAGTAGTGATATGTTATGACGAACATTGTATTTGGTATGTCGTCAGTATGCCAATTTGAAAGCTTTTCAAAGTTTCTTTAATATTTCCTTTTAAGATGTAAGAAAAATTAACCAACAAAACCTTACGACTTTAAATAAAAAGATAATACGATATCCTTGTGCAAAAGTGCTGGTATGATTTCTGTATTTTCAGCATCGTGTTTGACTTATGAGTGAAAATATAAGACAATTCTGGTCATGGTCTTGAGTCATTATAAGATGCGCATGTGGGGGGTAATGTAATACAAAGCTCGTTTGAAAGAGCATAACTGCAATTGTTACATTTTAGATTATATATTTTCTGATTATTTATTCTCCAGCTTAAATTATTCACTTCCAGGCCGTGAACTGTCTGTACAAATGACAAGACACCACAAACCATGCTTCAAAGTGGTGATTGCTGTGAGTGTAAATTTAGATCGGAATAAGTGGTATATGTAGCTTTTTATGAACTGAATTTATTCTGAATCCGGAGAACTTTATCTGGAAACGCTACATCTGGTGAACTGTTTGGAACAGATTGCATGCTCTGGAATTCTGGAAAAAAACAACCAGCTCAAGAGATACAGAGGCGGGGCAATTAAGTCTGTATATACAGACCGTGGTGTGGAACCTGTTCAGACTCTGGAAAGTTCCCTTCGGCCTTAGCCTTGGGGCCCAAACTATGCCAGACTGGGCCCACACAGAAAGAAATGAAGAAAGGCATGACAGAAATAGAACTGGAAAGCGCGAGGCTAGGTGGTTAAAAACAATAGGAAAAGAGATGTGGAGATGTAAAACCTGGATACAGAAAATACTACAGGGAAAACTTCATTATGGGAAGATCTCTATGGACAGTGAGGCATCACAAAGTAGACGGTATGGGAGGAAGAAAGAAGCAGAATTGACAGGTCTTGCAGAGGTGAGGTGAAGGACAGGACAGAAGGGCACTGCGATGGAGGACTGCAATGTAGAAATGTAGAGCAAAACAGGGGCGTGCTGCAGGTGTAAAAATAGAACGAGACAAATGGTACTGAAAATAGCAATGTGTAACGAGACAGAGGCATACTGCTGAGAACCAGTGTAGAGCAAGACAGACTGTCTGGCTGCTGGAAAGATATTATTTAGAACAAGACAAGGGGAACTCACTTTCATGTCATAAGAAATGTGCTGCCTGTGGAAGTTAGGGATGAAGCTGACTAGTGATAAATCTCTAAAACTAAACTTCGATTAATGTTAAAAACCTGGATTCTTCATGATCTCTTTGTTTCCAGAGCTGGTACTTTTGCCCTCATACAATTTTCTTTGTTTCAACAATGATTACTTTTGCCTTCAGACAATTTCTTTTGTTTCCAGAATTGTTACTTTGCCTTAAGACAATTCTCTTTGTTTCCAAAATAGTTACTTTTGCCCTTTGACAATTTTCTTTGTTTCAAGAAGTATTACTTTTGCCTTGAGATAATTCTTTTTTATTTCCAGAATTAGTCTATGATTTTTGCCTTCAGACAACTCAGTTTCCAGAAATGTTACTTTTGCCCCTGAAAATTTCTTTCAATAATTATTTCTTTTGCCCTCAGACAATTCTTTTTGTTTCCAGATCTCATCATTCACTAGTCAGTCTGACTGACTTCACATTTAAACTTTTCTATTCTTTGCATGTGTTTGTTCATTAATTACAATCAAGTGTGGCTAATGCCTTTTACTAAAGACTGAGCAGTGCCCTCTATGTCAATTCCAGACGGTTTCAGGATGTTTCTTTTTCTGCTCCAGATTTTGGTGCAGGCTTCTTCTTTCACCTTACTTAGTCTTGCAAGATATAAAATTCTTTGACTAAAAGCACTGCATTTAGACAATCATGCACTTCTAACAATATACGTCTGTGATCAAACAGATTTTAGCATTGAATTACAGTGTTGCATTTTATACTGCTTGCACTTTAGAAATGAGAGAATTCAATAGGTTGACAGCCCTTAAATAAGAGCCATGTCACAAGAGTAAGGGCAAGAAGACATCTAGGAAACTTACACACCGATAATAACGATAATAACGAGAAAGAGATGATGACAGCTTTATGATGATACCTATTAGAACGCAGTGGAGAGAAACACATAATTACAATTTTCTTACACGCTAAGGGGGTTCAGTGGTCATGTATCAATTATCATCTTCAGTTAGAATCAATAGTTTGTATAAAAAGAGGGTTATAAAGTCTTGATACAATAGGGTTGAAAATGATAATCGACCTCGTCATTATGTTATGTTTCTCATGTGTTGATGTTACCAAGTACCGTGAGCTCATCAACCCATATACAAGAACAGTTCAATAGGCAGGAAGTACCACGTATGGGTAACAAAGGGGTCAAAAGATGAAAGATAAGATGACAGTAATGCTGTTATGATAATTCCTGTCGTTTAAATGATGAAAATTCTTAGGATGATGGTTATAATGGTGATGGGGGCAAAATGTGGTAACATGAGGATTATTACAGTGACAAGAAGACAAGGATGATGATGATGATGATGATGATAATAACTGCAAACAACCAACAATGTGAAAAGCCAAAATTCATGGTTAGAACAGTGTATAAAATACAGCTCCTCTCCAACCCACGCACAGCCCAGCCATACGATACAGTGTCATTTCCTCTCTACATTTCATGAGTCTTAATAACAGTTAACCCCCCAAATACAAGGTGCCCTCCAAAAGTTCCTAGGCGGTGCCTATAAAAATTTGTAATTAGGGATTACATTTCTCAATCACTTTCAGAATTATCCTAATAGAGTCAATTAGATGTCCCAGTGCTGCTGGCAAGCCTAGATACCTTGAAAACTTTTGATGGAGCCCATCCTGATATCATGTTCCATCATTTCCATACATTTTTCTTATAGACAGTCCCTAACTTTGCACCATTTACAAAACAATTCCAAAATCCAACAAGGTCAACCTAACTGAAACTTCTTTCCAGACTAAATTATTGATTAATCATTTCGTCGCCTTCCACACGAAAGGGCGTATCCCGATTTTTGACGGTTTTGAGTTATCACCACCAGTACGTAGTGCTATCTCAGAACTATGTTCACACGAAACGGNCTGTGGACGGTAATCGATAGAGGCGACGCCCGGCGACTATGGCCGGTAAATGGTTAAGCTAACTATCAATATGATCGAATCAGACGTAAATCGCTCTCCTTAAAAACGTGAAAAACAGGGATATGCCCTTTCGTGTGGAAGGCGACGATTTGTATTATCTGTCAGTGACACAGCCACAGAGATTAACACTCTTCATCCACATGTGCAAACAATAAAGGAAGTAAAATAATATCAAGAATGTCGCAATGACCTTCACGCTGATTGTAACGTGGACAAAGAGGACAGTAAACTGCCACCACAATTGGATCTGGATGCCTGCTGGACTTTTGAAATCAATACCATCACACACTCACTACTTTGGGAACTGACAGCTGAAGTCTTACAAATGGCTGCTACACAAAGGTGTTGTATAATGAAGATAAAGAAACACTGTGAAAGAAACACTCTTGACATAATTATATAACAAAGCACATACCTGAATGTCTGCTTTAAGCCATGCACAATCCAGTCTTGTTTGAGGCCTCAACTGGGCCTGTCGAATCCAAGTAATACTCATGTTTTCTTGAGATTTCAGTTCATGGTTCCTGAGGAGAATGAGGATATTAGCATTTGTTAGATTTACTCTGTGACCCTTGCAACATATGCCAGTCACCTTGTTGAAAATCATAGAGAATCATAAAATATGAGGGTTATTATTCAACAGATGTCACAGACTCTCAAACTCTGACTCCTATGTCCATGGATGACATCCCCAAAAGCAAAACTGACTATGTACATCAACATGTGTATTTTTCTGTCAGATTCATCAGTGTCTGAAACACTACTCAGCTCATAACAAATTTCATCATCTAAATCTATTTTCATAATTGTTCCCTTTGAAAATATATGACTTTGCTATTTTTAATCACAATGGGTCAGTCTAGGTGAGTAGGAAGAGAAGGCTTTGTGCATGGCATTACTTATACTAACAAATTTTGTTTTAATCTGGTGGAAGCAATCAGTCAGGTTCACATAAAATTAAAGGTAAACATTCTGCTTTTCAGCGCTTTTTTGTAATGGTCAGCTCGTAAGATTAAATATCATTAAATGTATCCAAATTCGTGGATCTCGTATCCAAATTGGTGATCTCAGAGCAGGTTGACAGAAATGTACAGGAGGCAATATGAAAGGTGAAAGCAGTCCTGCCCCACCCCATCCTGCAGTATACAAAGTGGAATCATTATAAAGAATAAGAATTTCAAAGCAAAACTAGGAATCAGATCAATCAGCCCCTTACATCGCCCCTTCCCATCACCACCCTTTTTCAAGACACATTATGCAAAATTATTTCCATGAATCGAAAGCTTGATGACATCTGGCTAGTCACTGTAACATTTTTAAAACATTCTAGCCTTTCTGGGTTTTGGTCTGGCCATATTTAATCCTGACTTAAGATTTATGATGATGATTAAATAAAGATCACGAATGCAAATCGAGCAACAGTCTCTATCTATCCGTGCTGACAAAACTGGCAGTGAAATGTTGTTAATCAAAATTTTTTACTAAAGAGAGAATTCAGTAACTTGTCCGAGAATAGAGACAGTACTATGTTATTTAAATGATGTGATTCTTCAACAAAATGTATCATGTTTTTGTCTCTTAAGGGCATAAAACAACCATTTAAATCGTTATCATAATAAATCAGAAGAGCTGGTAAGTCTGTGAAAGTTGAGAAGTATATTGCCATCCCTCTTGTTGATGTTCACATAACATGTGCAGGTATATAACAATTATTCATGTCCATATTCGACTAAATTACACTGCGCAATACCTACCACAAAAACTGACCGATTCAGTGCCTTCACATGTCATTAAAAGAATATGCTTTCATTCTAGTGAATCCATGTAAATGAACTTTGCTCTTTTATGTATGGATTGTAAAGTGTTTCAACACAATTACCACTATATTGTGCCTCCATGAAGGAGCACCCGCTTGTTGTTTGTGTGTATGTATGCAGTAAAACAATGTTACGCAGCACAAAAAGCAGACTGGTCTTGATATAAGGTCAAATAGAGGAGGGGGAAATTGACACAGTAGCACAGCAGTGTGTATTAAGAGAGTGCATGGACTGGGAGAGGTGAAGTTGAGAGGGTGGGGAGCGTTAGATGTTGTTTCGAATGAACACCCCTTTTCCTTAAGAAACCACATATATAAACAACCTCATTTTAACCTATCATGGAAAATTACTACATGATACAAAGATCTTTAACTTTACCCAAACAACTTCCTCTCCTTCAATTTCCTATAGTATAGAACCACAAAGTCAAGAATGTCACATTGAGCCATTTTCAAAGCAAAGAAAGAAAAGATGAAAAAAAATGTTTATTTTTGGGGACTATACTACACCATAGTTTTTATCCTAACAGACTGGCAGTCATTCAGTGACCAACAACACTTGACAGCAATAGCCTGTTATGTCAGTCACTTGCAAGGCCGGTGCTCTCACTCTCAGTTACTGATGGAATACAGAACTTTGTTGACTTCACATTACCACCATGATAGGCCTTGATTCAAATGACTGGGTGGGAGCCTGGCAATTTTCACTCCTGCTTTGAAACTTATATCTGTTGTGTTTCTGGTTCAGCTTCTCGAGCAAATCTCATCAAGTGCGCAGCTCAATATCTCTGCATTGCAGAACTATAGATCCAGATCCAGACTCTGCCTCTGGGATAAAGAAATTGAATACTATCTGCTGATGGTCTTTCCCCTGTGTGACATGGGTTGTAACACTGACCATTAAGGCTAACAGACATAGCTGAGCTAAATAAAGACACCCATGGTTCAAACCTCTGGATCTAGATCTAAGTGTTACTCTGATCATGAAGGAATCCGACAGAACCAGATCGAATCGATCATTCGATTGTATTGTTACATTGCCTGGCCCTGATCAATGATCAATCTCAATCTGCACTGCATAATTTGCTTGACAAACTCAGCTGTTTGAGCTAGACTGAATTACTCAACATTGTGTTACCTAATACAGTGATCTTTCTTGAAGCAAAAGTATTTTTCCTCAAAGAATTGGATCTTGCGCAAATAATATGGTATGATTTTATTATTATTGGTGATGCTGATTGTCTAGTAACGGAAGTGGATGAAGGTTATGTACAGGGAGATCACTCTAGTTTTAAAGCAAGTAGCCAAATAGGATGGTTACTTACAACAAATCCCATAACCATAACTGGCTCTAAACAAGCATATCTTATCCGCCTGAACAAATGTTTATTAAGCATGGAAATAAAGCGTTCTTTATTCATTTTTGGGAAGCTAAAATACGTAGATATTGTTATTTCCAATTGAAGTAGTTGTCAACTCAATCTCTGACTTGTAAAACGTACCTGGCAAGTTGTCGTCACTGACGAATGTAAACAAGATGGCGGAAAGTGTGATTTCTGAAGTTAGCGTTGTATAAAGATTGGATGAATCTCTCGCTCTTCATTAGGAAAGGCTTCCATTACAGTAGGGAAGACATACGATACGAAAACATATCTCTTTACAATCATAAATCTTGATGAATTGCAACTTCTGTAGACGTCTAGTCTAATTGAGATCTTCAGTTTACAAGAAATTAAAAGTTGGATTCAGCACTCGCTGCACTGGCAGGTTAACGTCTAGACTAGACTACTCTAGATATGGTTTCATCACAAGAAAACGCTTCAATCACCTAAGAATACTTTGGATTGAATTAGGTGCACCATGTAGCATATGTCACTTGAGCTTTGTGAATTATGATCAAAAGGACGGACATCCATTTCATTTTTCAAGATTCTGATGATGATGAGTGGCACCTCTCATGGTGATGAATTTATTATAGAATAGCACATATTATACCATGATGGACAAAACATGATGGACATAGCACAAATACCATGAATGTGTCCAGGCATAGAAACAGGTAAGAAATGAGATTATCTGGTAACTGTAACTGAGGGTAACTGTAAATGATTCTTGTTTGCATTTCATCATTTCATGATGTTTCTAACCACAGTGGGATTACTTGGAAAATGTTTTTGTTTAATCTTCACGTTGCATGTGTTTGTATGTAGAAATTGTGAAATTTTGTAGATGAGAGTATGTGTAGCTTATGACAAATTAATATTGTCTATGTGACGTTTTTGCTGCCTGTACATAGGAATGTTAATCATTGAAAAGCTTGCCATTTTTGACATGTTTCAGGGGTAGAGATGATGGTACAGAGAATCATGAGGTAGAGCAAAGTTTTGGGAGCTACCACAGAAGGGGGCAACAGTATAATCAACATCATAACCAAGTCGTGGTTACTAATAGATCATCTGGATATGGAGAGACGAGAAGCCAGCAATATCAGCACAGCATGTCAGAGCAGGAGAGTAGCAGGAATCATCCATCCCATCATCAAAGATACAGCTTCAGTGATGAGGAGGACAGGATTGCCTCACAACATGAACTTCGCAAAAAGACCAAAGAACTTCACCAGATTCTTAATCAAAGAAAAGATGCAGGAACTCCATCAAATATGGGGGTAGAAATTATAGCATCATCTCGAGCAACCAGAACTTCTCATGTAGAGACTGTTGAATCTGCTGTTAAAAGTGATCCAGTGAGTGGGTTAGGTGAAAAAGACAAGCGCCTCAAACATGTTCACTTAGTCCCTGATCATCGTTCCCTATCTGGGAATGAAAGTTCAGGGGTTGAGATGTGTAAGAAACTCTTTGGTATCACAGTGTTTGAGTACAGTAATGGCAAGGCCAACTGGAATCACATGAGCAAAGATCGCAAGCTGGTTGTACAAGGAGTAATAGAAGGTTCAAAATCTCATTTGTCAGGGAGAGTTCATAGAGGTAAGTTGGGGCCAGATATGAAAATATTTTTGTATATTATTACAGTCTTGGGCGTATCTCATTTCAGTGAGTTTTTCAGAAGGGAAAAAACACTGTTTTAATTTTGCCCTCATGAGTTGAGTTAGGCAATTTAACTGAGTTCAAGACACAGGGTCAAAGCTTATGCAACTGAAATCTCATGGGTTAGATGAAAAGCTTTAGCACTGCTTTTAAGCCAGTGACTTTGTGACTTGTTTTGTCTGTGACATTTGATCAGTGTATTGGGTTGTTGCAAGCACAAAAAAATCCCAGCTTGCAGTTTGCCAATCTCTGAGACTGAGATTAGCAGTCTGCCTCGTACTATGACGAAAGGTTTTACTTTAACATATGGAGAAAAGATTGCCATAATAATTTCATGACCAGAAAGAAGAGGGTCATTTTGAGTTGGGTTGCATTTGGACCGTTGGATGGATACATGCCACTTAATTGTGAATTGCATTTAAATAGTATGACCCGAATTTATGCATCCTATGTTGTTTGAATACACAGTGCATTTGACATCTAGTCCTCAATTTTAGGTGATATGCTGGTTCGTATCAATGATATGGATGTCTCCTGGTTGAACTTCACAAGACTTCTGTCTTCTTTGAATAAGAGAGAGGTGAGAAATCTTATTAACTGAGTTTGATACCATACAATTTTATGATGACTTTCTTTTATAATATATACTGTACCTGCTTTCTGTCTCTTGAATCACTAACTTGAGTGAATGAAATGTTTTCTTCTGTCTAATTTCTGCTCCCTTAGGATTCTTTCCCTTCTCATTTCTTTCCTTTGAAATCCTCCATGCTCTGCTTTATTTTACAAATGTATGGATATATATAAAGACACTGAGTATCATGCACTTTTTTTAACATTATTTATATAAGTTCTTGTGTTAGTGTGGTCATGATATAAATCATCCTATGCTATGGGTTAGTGCCCCACAAAACAGAAGTGAATGTTGGCTTTTATTTAAGCAAATATTTCATTCCTTTCTTCCAGAAGGTTAAGCTCACCTTTCAGTCTCCGAGAATAGTGCGCCCAAAATCTTCATACAGTCTCCTGCAGGTGCCAGAGGCTGATTTGTGTTTGGCAGTGTTGGGCAAACGCCTTGCCCATATCCAGTCTGAGTTGTCGCATTTAGAGTGTGCAGCCTTGTACCTCACTCTTGTTCCATCCTCTAGCGAGACAGAAACAGATGAAAAGGTAAGAACATATTTTTGGTAATATGCTTTCTTCCCATGTGTTTTAAAGCCTGATTAGTGTTGGGAATAGTGTTGCTATGTATAGGTCAGTGAACTTACAACCGCACACCAAGGAATATTTTATTGTTGTAAGCAGCCTCATGGCTCAGTTTATTAGTAGAAATTGATCACACAATGAAAGTACAGTTTGTACCTAACAGTATACTCATCCTTAAGACCAAGCTCAGGAGGATTTGACATTAAAAAAATGCTACCTAGAATACTTAGGCTTTCCATTCTTCAACAGGAAAAGTGGATTTTTTTTTTTTTTTGGTCTTCTGAATTCTGCTTTTTTTATTGTTGTTCTTGTTTTATTTCACTGTTTCATCATCTTTGATATAACAATAGGTAAACCTGTAGACTTCAAAATACACAGAGAAATTGTAAAAGAAATGTTTTTATGCGAAGGCAAGACAATAAAAACCAAAGGAAATGTAAGCTACATGTAGTAACAATAGAAAAGACCATAATCATTCGCAATTGCAAACTTTAGATTGTTTACGGTAAGGACACAGAGATGATCAATAAATTCTGAGAACGGAGGAAGAGAGGGAGGAATTGCTGGTCACTAGCTGCTTTTACCCTTTTGTTAATTAGGTGACACATTTTTCTGTTTTTTCAAGCCTGATAAGGTTTGATTACTTTACCAGCGTCTTTCCTCGTGAATACACAATTACTAAGCTTGGCTTCATCCAGTGTCTCCTGGTGAGTAAACGATTACACAACGCGGGCTATCTGGGTCTCCTCAGGCGGTTACACTATAACTAAACTCAGGTTTTTCAAAAGTAATCTAGAGTCCCAGCGGCTAATAGGTATTTCAGGACTCAGGTGCCCAATTACTTTTTGCCCAGGCCTAATACTCAATGAAGAGATATTATGATTTAGTATTGCTGAGGGTTCACTTTAAACTGTTTTTTTTCATCTCTGTTACTTTACTGGACTAAAATCTGGACAAGTAGTAAAGATTTCATATATATCAGAGGTGTAGAACCAGTTTGTGAATATTTGAGCTTAGTCTGTATGTTTCATTCCACTCCTGTTCCTATATTTCAGGAGGATATTATCTACGCATTTCCCCCAGGAGAGGAAAACATCATGGCTCTTCGTGGGCTTTTCATGACTCTCAGTTCTGCCCTTGTTGATGTTGTAGGCCAGCCAGCATCTTGGTATTTATACATACTTCCCGCCGCTCTCTTTTTTAAAAATGTCCCAAATATAGCATTTCTAAAGTTTATACTCATGGTGTGCCAAAACTGTTAAAACCAGTTGTCAAAAAAAAAAAAAATGCAATGAAAATTCCAGCTCAAATGAATGTATTGTTTCTAACCTTATTCTGTATCAAGCTGTAATTATTGTGCTGGAATTTAAATATATTACATTTTAAAAGTACAATGTTTGAATTAGATGTTTAGGATGAATTTTTAAAAATTATAATAGGAAGGGAATGGACTGGAATATATAACTTTAACTTTAACTGCTACTAATGATTAACTATATTTCCCTTCCCTCAGCACTCATATAGACTTGAAGGGCACGGCTGTGAATGTGGCATACAAGCAATATGACAGTGATGTTCTAATGTTTGTAATGCCAGAAAATAGGTAAGTTTGAGAAGAAAAAGAACCATCACCATTAAAAATTACAATAATAGTACAGTGTTATAAATGGGATGATGCTGATAGGCAGCAGGTTTATGTCCATGCATTCAGATTTAAAATCTTGTTTGAGGGGTCTTTACATTTATAACCTAATTCTTTTGCCAAATGGGACAATACAAGTCTTTGCTGTAATAGCAGTTATCCTGGAAATTGATATTTCTCATTTCAGTACAAGTGTACAGAATCATGGCTGTTCCGTATGAAACTATTTGACATAGTGATGTGGACATATACTGCCCTCACAAGCAATAGGGAGAGGAATAAAATTTCCAGTTCAATACATGGCTACAAAAAAGAAATGTTTCCCCCACCAACAGCATGAAAACTTTTGTACAAATTTTTTAGATGCTGGTAGGGCAAACAAAAATTTGATAGGAGATACCGAAAGTCTATTTCAATATCAGTCACTTTTAACTTTGATTACTCTTAACAATAATGCTTATTTTGCACTATGTGTGAGGGCACACATGCACATATTCACAGGCGCATGCACACCAAATGACTTCTAATAAGTGTCCATTCTAAGTAACAAATCTGTGTAATGGTACAACATGTCCTCAAATGACTATTGTTAGCTCTTTACAGATACCTCTAATTTTTGAAGCCCAACATTACCATTTTCATCTTCTCAGAATATCTGCGGATGCCCTGGCAGCAATGCTGGATGCTTTTGTCTCTCTTATGGTGCTTTTGTTTGCTGATGTAAAAAGGTAAGCTAATTACATCTTTCTTTAGTTTCCTGTCTTGAAAGGGATGTGGTGTCATCCTAATTTTCTGTAGAAGGAACATCATTTGCCTGCTTTGTCGTTGGTCATGGCAAAGAGATTTTTAATCTCTTTCTCTGTTAGTAAATTTTACCAGCTGGAAAATGTTTTTACAATTTTTTGTTGAACTTAATCAAAATGAACAATGTGTACTTTTTTTATAATCATTCTGTAAATGGAAAAAGGTCCATGAGCTTAAGAGCAGGTCTCATTTGGCTGTAATGTAAAAAAGGAGTATGAAGTGTTTAATTTGACCATCTTTATTGGACATTTGTGAATGATAACATTGTTTCAAAACTACATGTCTGTGTGCATATTTGTTTATTTTAGTGCATTCTCTGACTGTGATAGAACTTGGCTGGATAAACTTCTGGCCCTCATGTTTCATCAAGCCCTCAGTCTTCACTCATTCTTGCCATCCTTAACGTCTGTGTGCCCACCACTGTCCTCCTATGGGTTGGTGTTGACTGTTAGGGACTACCATGCTGTCAAGGTGCTTAATTTATCCTATGAAAATAAGGTCAGTATTACTACTTTTTATTTAGATAACCTTATTTGTATAGCTGGGTCATCACCTTTCACAAGCAGTAGCAAAGTATGAAGAGATAAAAGTCCCAGTTAAAGATTCATGTTCTGTTCACCAGCCCAACTACCGTCAGTTATTATGCATGCAGGGTCATTAGGGCATCGCAAGCCACAAGTCCAACAGTCTTTACATCAGTGTTCAACTTTTCCAGTGTCAGAGGAATATGATTGGCTGATATGGTTTGTATATTCCATTGGCCTTTATTGGCTGATGCATCTTTTACCTTCAGAAGCAAGATTTTATGGCACAGATACACTATTGTTTACATTTATACTTTGCTTAAACAAGAAATGAGCATTCCTGGAGATGATAATTACAAAAAAAGTCTATAAATCCACTAGTCGAAAGTGAAATTTAATGATTTTGTTAGAAGTGTTGAAAATGCAATAACAGTCTGTTTTCATTATAGGGCGGATTTTCTGAGCAATTTTGAAAATTTGATAGTTATATTTTTAACTGTATCTGCGACTTTTTTGTTTTATTTTGGTGTGTGGATATGATACAAGCTTTTTCAATACTAGTTTATTAACTGTTCAGTTGTTGCTCGCATATAATATCTCACTATTTGTGTTTTCAGTTGATTTGTGATGAGATCCTCAGTGAGTTTGAAGCCTTGGACTTTGATGATTATTTGGTAAGTCGAGATTTGAATCCCGGGATATTTTGTATAACTCTGCATGGTGACAGTATATTCATTAGCCAGCTGTGATAGGTACAGAAAAAATTACTAAACCTACTACCTATGCAATTTTTTTGGATAGTTACAAAAATTTATTATCATACAAGTGTTTAGGTAGAACAGTCTGGCTTTTGTGTGAATGAGATTGTGCTGTAGCCATGCAGGATCAATAGAGGAAAAAGTCAATATCATTCTCATTATTATCATACTCTAGACAGTATCTACCCACATACTCGAGTATGTAAGTTATGTGGTCAGCCTTGTCTAGCTTGGTAATCTGTGTGGTATTGTCTTTTGTTTATTAAGATGATATATTTATCTTCTTTACAATGATCAGTGTTTCTACTGTTCTTTTCATTTTGTAACATGTTTTAGCATTTATGAAGGAGTGGCATGACTGTCTGAAAATTTTCATCACAAGTAATGTTACTTACATACTCTATATTTCCAGGAACCACAGGACCTGTTTTCGAGACGACAATTCACGGTACATGGAGCAAGTCTCTTCTACAAGGTAACTTGACAATTTCATACAGAAAGATTACGCACATGCCTGAATCACACACAAAAGGGCATATATTAAGTCATGAACATTCTCTTTAGGTGTGGTATCACATGGCCAAAAAAAAAGAAAATCTCTTAATTTCAAAGTTTAAGAACTTCACTAATTCAAAGTAAACACAGCCGAAATTTGGTATACATTAGCACATGAAAACTGTCAGTTAACGCTGCAAAATTCAAATAGCCATCACTAAACAGTTAAAATCACATTGGTCCTGACACATCATTCATGT
Source organism: Ellobium chinense (assembly GCA_033807755.1). Taxonomy (NCBI): domain Eukaryota; kingdom Metazoa; phylum Mollusca; class Gastropoda; order Ellobiida; family Ellobiidae; genus Ellobium; species Ellobium chinense. Next base: position 1,254,860 of record JAWQUT010000043.1, read on the forward strand.
TTATTTTTTTTACTATTTTTTGTATTATTGCTGAGGTCAGTGAAACTTGCAAAGTTGTAGATTTGATAATGTGCCCAAAATTTCATCCTAGTTTCCTCTTAGTTCTTGAAAATTTTAAATTAAGTGGAGTGATTGTCTTTTTTTACGCCCACCTGGCTAACTACAATACATAATTTTTTAGCAGGAAAGTAGACGATAGCATTCTGTAAATCATAAGATAGCATGCTGTAAATCATCATTGGTTATTCCCAGAATGAATAACTGGCCTTATTCTCTCTTCCCTCTTTGTTCACCTAGGATCATCTGTTGTGCAGTCATCTTTTTGCTGAGCAGCAAAAGGATGTCAATCTGTTCCTGAACTGTCAAGGATTGTTAGCCCTATCGTCACGTCAACATGTGGAAACTGTCATGGTGTGGCAGGAATTCAAGTCATATGTTCACCGAGATGCCTCCCTCTTGCCTGCTGGCTACAGGCCCAGTTCTTCTCGCACCTTTCTCATGATTGTTGGCTTGGTAAGTATACTCACTTTTAAAATATGTCTAAACCTAGTCTGGCAACCCTCTGCCTCCCATAGCATCCTACTTATCACAGATGGTTGAAGGAATTCCCAGATTAATTGCTATGGAAATGACATGATTGTTTGTTACAAGATTCAGGTCTCACTTTCAAATTCTAAGATCAAAGTAATGCTGACAACACAAGTTCATGAGACTTCAGTTTCACCATGGAAATTCCCAAAGCCTCAAGCTGTGTCTGAGGCATGAAATACATCTTGCAAGTTGCCTGGATGCAGACACCTTCCACAAAAGTTGGCAGATGAAGTAACCCTAAATTGTTGGAAGGGGCAAAATTATTTTGCCGAGGCAGATATTGATAAAAGCCAAACGAATGAATGAATAAGCAGGAAGTCTAAAGGATTCAGTGTGTATCATCCCTTTGGTTTATCAGTATTTAAGGAAATTTGAAAAGCAGCAATTAAATGAAAATTTAATTGTGCTTTCTTACATGTTTTTTTTTATTTCCTAAGTTTTATTGAAAACTGTTATAATTAAGCATAAAAGTAAATGGAGTTAACTGTGCACGTGAGTCCATTTGTTAAATCTCGCTGTTTTTATTCTTTGGCATTTCAGAATCATTATTACCTGGTTGTCCTGGTTGAAGCAGGAGGCTGCAGTCATTCAGTGCAAGGTCAGGCCCGCCCGCTCCCTCTGCTGGTGGACCAAGGAAGGGCAGCCTTAGCACAGCTGGAGACAGAGGAAGTGCACATGTCAGGCTGTTGTGAGGAGAGGTAAGACTGCTGCTCGAAATAAACACACAGTGACACAGTGTTTTATAGAAGCCAGCCAGGTCACAAAATGTACCTTTTAACATTGCACCAAAAATATGTGCCCCACTACCCTAGGCACATTTAAACATTCTCAGAATCTGATTCATAGAATATACACATTTTTTGGGGTTGATTCTTTATTGTGCGCTGTTTTGCCAACAAGATCAAAATAACATCTAATATTCCCTTCTTCTGCCCTTATTCTAGGTAATATCAAGGTAGGATCAGTTAATCTAACATAGCTTTTAAAGCTTCTATTAATTTTAATTAATCAGGAGCTTGGAGAACTTCATACAGATGGGCATTTTATTCATAATGTATTGTTTTTCTGAAAACACAGATCATTTGCATTAAAATGCATGAAAATTTGAGGATGAAGCTTGTGGGCTCTAGCAGATTTCTAGAGTAAATTAACCCGGTGATGATTGTGCAGTTTAATACTCAAACCCATATGTCCCATGATAATGTCTGGGTTAACATTCTGGCTTGTTAGTATTGACTGTGTTTTGTCATGCTGTATACTTCAGAGTATAGTCGTCCTTCCTCAACTTCCTGCAGAGCATGCAGTGTCACAGACACTTTGCTGGCAATGATCACCAGTATCCATGATACAGACTGTTTGATACTTACATCAGTATCAGTCTTTGATCTCTGTGTTGCAGTTTTTTTTTTGTATATTAAATCTAGACTTACAGAGCCAAGTGAGAGTGTGCTACTGGCATCAGCTGATCAGCTGTGTAAAGTGACCTCACCCAGAAGTAGGTCATCAGGTCGAGATGCAGCAGGGTCAGGGAGATTCACAGAACAGCAGAGACATCGTAAGTAATTTGACAGTTTTTAAATCATAAACAATGATGATGTTAAGAAAGCTGTGATAGATATTGAAGTTTAGAAGAACACTCAGCTCTTAGATAGGCAACATTATGATGTGGAGCAAAAAACAAGAAAAGATCTTCAGAGGAAGATGGATCTATTTTTTTGTCAGGCCTTGGTCTGAGCTCCTTAATTCTTAGCATCCTAGGGGAGCTGAGCCACACTTATGTAATGACTCTTACTCCTAGATAAACTCCTGCAGTTTTGTATTTTCATGGAGAGAAGTGGAACATTTGAATCTTTACTGAAGAGTAAGCCACGTTCTGCCAAAACTTCACTATCTTGTCAACCATATTGTTCAGCCATGAATAAGGGACAGATGGAAAAAGGAAACACATAGGCTCTCTCTCAGTAATGCACTCAAATAGTCATTGTTGATATCTTTCATCAAGCTGAAAAATATAGAAACTGAAGTGTTATTGTGTTTTCTAAGGTAACATCTTTCAGAAGATATTCATTTTCATTCATTTGAACTGAAATACATTTGAGACAAGATGGACTGAAACTTCCAATATTCTTCTTATATTTTAGCATCATCACCAACAAAATCCTTCGCAAAAAACCCTTTTGCAAGGTCAAAATCTGTGGACAGAATGGGTAAGTTGTGCAAATGGCTGTGTTGTGATTTGATTCTTAGAGTTTTTGAAGAATACATTCTTAGAATTATTTTTTCCATAATTGTATACATTAAGCTATGTTTTATTGTTTGTACACACATCTGTGTAACATAACACATTACTCTTGGCTGTGAAAACATGTGCAGATGGAGTGCAAAGACAGTTGCTTAGGTATGCTTTAGCACCATGAAGCTCAGGATGAACAACGAACCGTACTTAAGAGTAAGGTGTGTTTTACTTCAATTGCTTTTTGACCAGAACATTGGCCTTTAAGCCAAAATTCTGTCATTAACTTTCAATTCTAAAACTGAATACTTAGGTCAGTGTACCATACCTTCAATGTTATTTTGTGCTTTCTCTGGCAGATGAGAGAGATGATCCTAACAATGCAGTAGTTATGAGAAGGCAAGGCAGCAAGCTTTCTTATGGCTCAAATGATTCAGCAGGTAGTGGCAGCAGCACCGGACCACCTAAGGTTAGTGTTTCACTCGGTGTAAGTTGGAAATGCCTATATGATACACAATGCTGTTTTCTGTTAATTTTCATCGTTCATCACCCATTTGTTTCATTGTGTCCTATAGCAGAAATAAACTGGAACAGCAAGGCAGCTAAAAGCAATCTTCATTGTTTAATTACTGGATCAGTAGTATTGTCTGGATACATGTGCAAGCAAGAAAGCTGCATGACAGTGGGACAGTGTAGACCTTCAGTCTGCATAAGACTGCTGTGGAGATGTTACCATGCATTAGTGAACCTAGAGCTTCAGAAATAGTCTTTTGAAAGTGGGTGTGTCTGTTAATTCCTTATTATCTCTCTGAAGTTGTTTATAATTGTTTTTGTGATTGATTACAAGACGTAGTGCTATCTTTTGTTCTGATGTTGGACTCAGTGTTTCTTATGCTGTCTCTCAGCAATATAAGGTAAACACTAAGCCATGATAATGCTTATTTATCTTTTCAGAGTAAAGGCAGCCGAGTGAGTTCAATGGCAGACATCTCCAGCATTGCTCGCAGTATGTCTGTGTTACAGATAGATGCTCCACATGATGTTGTCAGAGGGGGAAGGTAAGGTTTACCTTAAGCTGCTGTCAGTTTCACCAGCCACAAGAAGTGAAGCATAATATGTGTGTAAAGCTTTACTCCAGATTTGGTGTTGTGGCTTCCAGTCTTGCAGTAGTGAGAGTTACTAAGTCGCTGAGCCCCTAAGTAAGCAGTCCTAATGTGTGTGTATAACAGTACTTTCCAAGCTGGCAAAAGAGAAAGGGTAGGCATGCATCAAGTGGTTTTTTTTTAAGTAGGACAGACTTTTCATGTAGTTATGGCCATATTAGATTAATATTTCTGAAAATATCAGTGAGGTGAGAATTTAATTGAATAAGATGGGCAGGTTTTAAATTAATTGTATGTACAATAAACTGTATACTTGTTGATCATATTAAAAAAACAAATTTATTCTATTTTTAACAGGCTGACTCGAGGCAGGGAGAACGCTCTCTTCAGCTTTCTGCGTCTTGATTCAGGGGAAGGAATCATCATCTCCCCAACAGATGCAGATCTTAATGCAGTTCACTCCACTTTGCAGCAACAAGTGATGGATAATTTCTGTCTGACTTGCCACAAGCTGAGAACTCATTTGAGAGAGCAGGTAAATGATAAGCCTACAATTCCCAAGATTTCCATGCATCGTCTCTTTTTAAGGGAATTCATTTATAGTCCGTTGTTTTCAATGTTGCTCAGTATCTTGACCCAGGATATAAAACCTATGAACCTCACTATTATTGTTATTTGATTATTATTTTAATCACTATTATTACTAAACTTCGCCAACATATTTGATTTCGTATATATATAAGCAATAATTGTTTTAACCTTTTTATTGACTGTCATTCCAGAGAAGCCAGAAAGAATCTGAGCTTTCTCTCTATCGAGTATCATCCTCAAAGGAAGACAGCGAAGTGAAGGAAGCAGGAACACTATTTCACTGTACATTCCAGTCATCTATAGACAAGAAGCAACAGATAACCACACTCCAGTACTGGGTTGTTGGGTAGGTCTTTTTCTTTCTGGTGGTGGGTATGCAGACTATCTAATGTTATGAATTTCTACAGCTATTGGATAAACCCAATCTAGATTATGAAATTACAAAAAATTATAAGATTATAAAATTCCTATCAACTTTTCATAAAAAATGACCAAAAATTTTTATGAACAAGGCATTTACCAGTGGAAGTCAATGGAAATTGACAAAAATATGACACAATCGCTGTCTTTTATCTGATTTATACACAATAAATTCAGTTGTTTCACTAATAAGCCTTTTCGTTTCTTTTCAGGCGACGTATGCCCAGCCCAGAGTCTCAGGAACTGTATGTATGTTTCCATGAATCAGCCAGCCAGGCTCTGGTTGAAATGGCCTTCTCTCTTGGATTTGGAACATAGCACAAGATTTTCAGAGAGCTGTAAAGTTCGTAATTCTCCACATCTGGTATCTATGAATTCTTCATCAGCTTAATGATAGTCCTAGCATAAAGTTATGGGGATTCTAAAAGTCTTGTAATCTCTCAGAAGTCATGTTTTTTCTTCAAGACAGCTGAAATCTGATTTATTTGGTTTTGTTGTGTCATGAAGTTTTCTTTCATGTTGGCAAAATTTTTTGGGGGGGGGCAGATTTGGGCTGTTCGAGCCTGGCATATTTTTGTTATTGAAGTTCCCTCAGCTGGCCTGAGTAAAAATGAAATACCAGTTTTACAAATATGGTATCAAATCACATAATGTTAAGAGAGGAGTATCAGCAGAACATCATTACTTTGTGATGTCCTACTTTTGTTTGTTAGTGCATTTTTACAAATAGTGTATTATGTTTGAATTTGTAGGTGTAATCTTTGCACTGTGACTCTGTTACATGTAAGACAAATGGATATTTGATGGTGGCTCCTTGTAAGCTTTTTAAAAAAATCCATTGTGGTAATGAACCGTGAAACAGCAATCACAAAGATTCTGGTTCCACATTTCTACTATAGTTTGCCTGTTTCAGTGAATAGATGTTTCTCTGCAGCCACATACAAGAGCTTTATTGATGATCAAGACATCGGTAACAATTCATATTGATGATCAAGACATCTATAACAATGCATAGCATCCTCTAAGTGTAGAGTAAATAGTCCTCAATGAATTTTTGAGGTAATACAATTCTAATGAAAAGGGGTGAATATTGTGAAGTATTTCACGAACAACTATTTTGGAGATCTGAGCATGACCTCTGGAATGATCAGACATCAGTTTTGAGATTCAGTACACAAAGCTCAGAAAGGATACACAGTAACATTTCTTGTTTTCCTCATGTGTGTAACACATTGTACTGCTATTCTGATAACCATGATAATACCCTGTTATTGTACATTTAGAATCGAGAACCTTTTAGTTGTCACTGCCATAGGGAGGACGTTTATCTTATTTAAACCTGTTACTTCAAAGGCACTGCTTCTTTGGGAAATATAGTAGATAAATTTCTTGCATATGTACATTTCATATGTTGCTTATCATCTCTGTCCACCTGAAGCCAGAATCCAGCTTTAATATTTTTATTGAGCGCTTTTACATTTTTAACATGTAAACATTCTTCGCTTTATACCAGTTCCCTGTGTCTTTACATTTTTACTGTGTACTGAAAATGTACTTAACTTGGAGATGCACATATTTATATTATAAATCCTTCCAAACACAGTTTGGCCATGAAGTCCATGTTTAATCATCAGTGTCACATGCAGAAGCCCCCCCTTGCCAACTTGCTTCCTGTGTATGGAGAGGTGTTGGTGCATATTCCAGACAAACTTGTGTTAGACTGGATAATTTTCTCTCTATACAGACGTAGTCAAAATATTTGCTTTGGGTTGGTTCATCCTACAGATTCTGAAAAGCTGTAATATTCACTGTTTACAATAAGATTGTTTTGGATAAAGGTGTGCAATATTTTGGAGATTTCATATCAGTAGTAATTTTGACGACACCAGAACTCAGATATTTCTACTTAAGTGGATAAGACAGCTTTGAGGAGGAAAAATTTGTCTAAGAAGATAATTTGCCACAAGGGAATCCATCAGCATGTGATGCCGGTCGTATCTTCAAATTTTATCTTTGCTTTATCTGTTGTTTTTGTACAGCTTTATATAGCATTCAGTGATATTCTTCAATCCTGTTTATACTGTAATTGCACTTAGACTTAAATAACTGGACTGAACCCTGTTGTATTAAATGGCCAAACACTCTGTATCCCTCATTTCTCTTCATGCACACCGAAGATTTATAGTTCCCATCTTCAGATCCTTGCCATGCAATGAAAATGATGTACCAACATCAGCCAAATACATTGTCTGACCCATGAGCTGGGGCAGTACCAGTGTGACTACAGCACAGGGCAGAACATTAAGAAATGAATCTCAAGTTTATTATTTGAAACCACTTCCCCTTGAATGGTCAGCTATGGCCCCTGCCCTGGGCAATCCACTAGTTGTAATGGACTTTCATGCAGATCCTAGGACTTACATTTGACACTGTTATGAACTTAGCAGATGATGCCAGAAGTTTTTAGACCAGTAACTTGCCATGATTATTTTTTTATTGATGAAGGAATCTTTGAACTAAAAAAACCAAAAATCAGATTTTAACCTCAGCAAGTTTTGCTACGTTTTTGCAAAAAAAGAGAAATTTTTGTCTGCCAAATAGGCGATCTCATTCCTGTCATTTTACAATAAAACTGAATTGTCTGTCTCATTAATTTGATCAAATTATCAACACTTTCATTGATTTTAGTTCGACTGAATATCTTTGGTTTAAATTTGGTGCTACGATATTTTGTATCATTTAACCTGATATGCATATTGCGCAAACCATTGCCATTTTGTAATCTCCAGCTTATGCAGATATTCCAGAAAACAAACATAACATGTACATTTTCATGTATAAGAAAGATGCTCATATTCTCACTTACTGGTATGTTTCACCGGGTTCTTCTGTTGTGTTCTCTTGAACAGGGTTCAGAATTGTCCAGCTGCTAGGCCCAGAAGAATGTTTTCTTTCAGTTTATAATATTGTAATCATAATTGAAATGTCTGTTTTATTTGGTTACTGAATAAGGCAAATTTTAAGTGCAAGTCATACAGTATGAATTACCAACTCCATTTTATAGGTAGGCCACTGTTAGGTAGATGCTGTAATTATTTCATTTCTGTTTTGTTTCTACTGTGATTTCCTCCCAGGGTGACAAAGTGAACATTCCAGCCTCCCCTTCCTTTTTTTTTCCCCCTTCCTGTTGGAAGTTACAGGTTGACTGCACTGCTGTTGCAGCTGTATCTGCAATTTCTTTACATATCAGTCGTCTTAATATAATGTGGACATAACAACGGTCTGTTGCATGAACTTTTAGCTTCCCTTTTGTACTTTCATATGATATTCTTCCTGTATCATTAGTTATTACACAGGGCCTGTATTGTGTAACACCATCTATCTCTGTCCTGTGGAGTCCCTAAATTTCTCAGGTGCTATCTAAACCTTGTTGGCCTGATGGCCTTCTCCTCCTGATGCTGCAACTTTCTTAAATGTTTCTCTCGCTGTATAATCTTTCAAAGTCTTTTCATCTGAATAAAGTCTGGAATTTGTGTAGTTAAAAGTATTTCTATGCTGATAAAATATTCTCGCCTAACAGTGAATACTGAGCCAGTGTGGGTTATCAAAGAACAGAAGCCATTACAAGCCACCTATTGCAATTCATCCTTTCTTTCTCTGAGAGACAGATGCCATTAACAGTACTGTTCTTCAGAGAGACAATGATCTGAACAGTTTTATAAACCTGCAGTATCGTTTGTGTCAAGAATTTCAGTCAAGTCCTAGAATTGAGGCAAAATCCTGTGTAAAATGTTCATTAATCTGTCTGCAGACTCATCTAGAATCTCCTCAAAATTCAGATCTGGGATTGCTGAGAGTCCAATCTACAGCTCAGATTTTGTCCTTAGAACCTTACGAATTTCCAGCTTGTGTCTTGCACCCTCCTAGCAAGGTTATTATAATTCTTACAGTTCTTTTGTATGGCACCCATTCATGTCAAAATGTTCATGAAGATGTTTTCAGTGAGCCTTTTGTCCTTAAATGCTGTTTGAGATAATCCTTGCCCTCTTATATCTTGCTGCTGTTTATTTTGATGAAAGATTTTTTTCTTAAAAATGTTGTTATGCAATGTGTTGTGGGGAAAATGTGGTTGTGTGTTTGCTTTCAGCATTATTAATACATACCATTCCATCCAGATAGTTTACAGCAATATATCTATAATGGCATTCCAGTCATTCATTGGGTATATTATGCATGTTAACTTGTCAACACGGGGTTTTTAAATCACGATTTGTGAGTTTTCTTTTCTGGTTTTAAGAAGTGGTTAGGAATTAATTGCATTATTAAAGACAATATTTACTGCATACATAATATACTATCTTGCAACTAGTCAAAATCGAGCTTACATGGCTAAACTATGAAGAGAGATATCAGGCTTTGAAGATGAATAGTGTCATCAGGTATCAGATTTTTTGTTTGTGTTAGAAATTAAAAGTAAAATCTTTTCTGTACTCAAGAGCACTGATTTTATGGGCAAAATGGTCAGGAATTGTGGTTGCATTTGAGTTTCTGTGAAGCACATTAGAAGACAGAAGTAGCAAAAATGAAGAATTTTTTTTTCCCTTTTGCCTGGGATGACCATCTGCCATTTAAGACAACTATATCGCTGGCCAGAACAATGATAGCTCAGTTTTAGTTTTTTCACCGAATGAAAGCACACATAACTTTCTTGTCAAAGTGATAATTTTACAAGGCTTTACAAGTGACTTATAGTGACTTACACTTCATTTTAACTGGCTGCGAGACATATTTATGTTGTTTTTTTTTCAGGGTAGGGTATAGCTCAATGTATCACAGCAAGTGAAGAGAATCACTTGTGACAAGTTTCAGTTGATATATGCTGCAAGCTGATATGAAGGTCTGTAGCTGGATTCTGATACCTTATTAATGACATCCATCTGAGACAGGAAAACTACAGTTGAAACAGTAGCCATCCTCACAGAATTCATCTGCATTTGTTGATTTTTTTTTCTTTGAAAAGAATACCTTCCAAGAAAAACTGCAGAAATAACCTACATTTCAGTTGTCCAGTAGACAAGTTATGTGCTGAATGTCCAGATTAAAAGAGTTCAGATATGTCTGTATGAATGAAGATCTTTGCCTTTAAATCGCAGCATAGCTCTGGAACATTGGTTTGCCAAGACCTCTGGTGATGCTAGTGGGTAGTCTGACAATATGACCCTGCTTTTAAAGGAATGAATCTGGTAGGGAATCTTACAGAAACCACAGGCACAGTTATGTTATCATTTAGAAGAACCTTATACATGTTGTACGTTTTATATTTCATTGGGACGTGTGAAAATTTATTCAGTGCATTTAAGCGCTTAAGAAATAAGTATTTGTTTTAACCTTGGTGACCATATATCAGCATAGATATCTTAACTCCTGCCCTTTTAGCTTTAGTGAAAATGTTTTACGTCAGAGATCTTTTATGAAAATTATGAAACTCAGTTTAGTTCCTACTAACAATCAGTGTACCCAGTAGATATATTATATTATTATACTAAACATACCCTATTGGTTTATTTTAGCTTTAGCTTAGTATATTATATACACAACCATTCCATCCAGCGTCGGTTACCGCAGTATATATTCTGTATTTTCTTATTTGTTGATTTGCTACAGAGTTGTAGAATGAATCATATTTTGTTAATAATAGTCATAATTTGAGCAGTGTCATGTGATTTTTTGTGTGTGTGGTTTTTTTTAACTTAACTGTCATGAAATTTAATTCGGATCACATATTCTTTTAAAATATGATTACAGTAGAAGGTTTGCCTATGCAGATACATGTAATTGTACCATTTGTACCTTTAGCCTTAACAGATAGTTTTTTTTTTCATATTGTATCTGCAGAAAAACAAAAGGATAAGAGTATAACTATATAAACAACTGTCTCATCATTAGTGACATCACAGAAATACTGAGAAATTGATCAGGGCAGTTACCAAACCAGATCCTCTTTACTGGATGGCCCAGTTTGGTCTGAGAATGGTCTTGGAAAATGAATCCAGCAGACCTTTTGAAGACTTTATGCAGATTTGAAACATTTGTTAAAGCATGTCATAGACTGGACTTTCGGACATAGGGATTGAACTTCATCATTTTCTCTGCCACATTTCCGTTATGTGTAATGATGATTTCATGGCCCACTGTCTTATTGAAATATGCGTGTTCAGCTCATATTCTTGGCATTGAATTTGTAGCTTGAAATGGCATCAGACAGCTTAAATATTATCTAAAGTTGTTGGGTAGTGACCATTGTTTTTTCTATTTTTTGTTTTATTTTCCAGTCGCTGTTTTGACAGCTGCCTTTAAAAGTTGTTTCTTACACAAAGTGAGGTGAGGACATAAAAAAAAAATCTCATGACACTGCTCTTTAAACTGTTTCATTTTACCTCATAGACAATCATACTTTTCAGTATGAATTTATCGTTCTCAGTGGATAGAAGCTTGTATTTTTTTAATGTTGCTGCTATTGCTGCAGTCGATGTTCTTATTGTAGGTCACTTTTTAGAACTGGACTCACCCTACCAATGCATCTGTCACAGAAAAACAAGTTTTGAATATCATTTTGCCACAGCGTTTGCTTTTATTGTTGTAAGCTTTAGTTTGTATGAGGATTGTTTGTTAATGGCAGATATCACATTTGAAGTGAACTGCATTATGTATGTTATTACATACATGTGAATTCATTATGCAGTATCTGAAGTTATACTTTTCTTCATTGAGGAAAGAACTAGCAGGATCTTTTTTGTGATAGACATAGAGCAATAATTGTTTAGTTTCAATATAATTGATTTGCCAAAATGAGATCCCTGTGAACATAGTTTTCTTTGAGAATACTTATATGGTAGCCAAAAGACAGTTTTCTTACGCTCAGTAACATGTCATGGTTGTTGACATGTCCTGTAGTTTACTTAAAGATGACCCTCCACTTTTGTTATGCTTGTTGTATGTTGAGTAAGCCTGGTATCTGTGCAAGCATGTAAGTACTCATTGGTTTGTTGTTGTCTCCATTTTTTTACATCGATAAATGCATATTTATGACTATATTGGTAGATTTCCCTTGATGTCCCATTAAAGGACAATTATTTAATCCCATATCCCATTTGTTGGTGTTTCACATTATTTCTGTATGGTCTACTTTTAGTTCTTTGTGTTTATCTTCAGCTGGTATGAAGAGTCCCATGACTTCAGCTGGACTGAAGAGTCTCATGACTTCAGCTGGTATGAAGAGTCCCATAATTTCAGCTGGTATGAAGAGTCCCATGACTTCAGTTGGTATGATGAGTCCCATGACTCCAGCTGGTATGAAGAGTCCCATGACTCCAGCTGGTATGAAGAGTCCCATGACTTCAGCTGGTATGAAGAGTCCCATGACTTCAGCTGGTATGAAGAGTCCCATGACTTCAGCTGGTATGAAGAGTCCCATGACTTCAGCTGGTATGAAGAGTCCCATGACTTCAGCTGGTATGAAGAGTCCCATGACTTCAGCTGGTATGAAGAGTCCCATGACTTCAGCTGGTATGAAGAGTCCCATGACTTCAGCTGGTATGAAGAGTCCCATGACTTCAGCTGGTATGAAGAGTCCCATGACTTCAGCTGGTATGAAGAGTCTCATGACTTCAGCTGGTATGAAGAGTCTCATGACTTCAGCTGGTATGAAGAGTCCCATGACTTCAGCTGCTATGAAGAGTCTCATGACTTCAGGTGGTTGCAGTCAAGCCCTGTGCACGAGTTGCCACGAAAAAGGTTGTGGGGAGAGGGCAGTTGTTCCACTTCACCATTCCAAATCACCAAGCCAAGACAATCAATCATGTTTTATCTATGGCCTGAGCATGAGGTATGAAAGAGTGAATGACTGTTGCTTACAATTACTGTTAACAAGCGTTATGATTCGAAGAAAGAGCTGCAAAGTCAATAAAAAGGGAGGGCATTGCCTGACCGTGTCCAGCCACATGGCAAGCTGTTTTTAACTTTTCAAAGAAGTGAATAGTCATTCTATGGTCCCTGGCAATTTGGTTTCATCAACAAGACAATGTCTAGATGCAAAATCAGCCTGGAATGCGATGATGGTGACCCACATATCTTGTTCTCGTCATGTCTCATAGTGCTCTGCTTGCGGAACCAAGTGTTGTTTTTTTCTCCATACACCTTACAAAGTAAAGTTTCACATTTTAATAGGACAAACCCTGATTCACCTAGGGTTTGAAACCTGTCTGCTACCCAAACGTGATGTAGCCTGCCGATGAAAGTGATTCACATGGGTGTGGTTATATTCACATGTAATGTTGCGAGAATGGGACACACAGTCAACACAGACAGTGAAGATAAAGGGTTTGGACTAAGAGATGCAAAAAGGAGTTAGAAACTCTACTAAAACTCAACATACTGAGGACCCAACAATATTTATTGCATGACCAAATAAATTACCCATGTTCTCAGTTCATTTCTGTAAGGCCTCATAAAAATATATATCATATCATATGTACTGTAAAATTAGTCAAATGTCAGTATGATTATAAATTAATTTTCAAACCTGATTTCATGCCCCATATCACAGCAAGAGTGGTGGTACCATGGAACATCACTCCGCCTTTTAACTTTCGTTCTATCTTTCTTCATAAAAAAGCAGGTTAAAAATGAGGTTTTATATGACAAGACATTTTAAAGTACAGTTGACTTTGTCTTATTGCCCTTCATCAGCAGCATGGAAAAAGTTTGATTAGCTCACTGGAGACCGAGGAGTTGTAAATACGTCCTCTTTCAGCCCTCGTCCGGCAATTAACAGCATGCTATGTTATCTTGTTTATCCTTGGCTGAATACTGGTAATGTAAAATGCCCTGCATTAAGCCAGTCCAACTCTCTTACGTTTTATGTAGTGGGCTGTTCTTAGAAATTTTACGGTTTCGATATGCAGGGTTGTAAATCCTCCACAAGCTTCTGGTTTTTCCTTTATTTAGAGAACTTCGGATTTTTTCACTTTCCACTATCAACTGTATTTGCAGTATATTAGTAGTATTTCATTTCATAGTAACCCACACAACTCCTCTCCAGTTTCAGCCACTTTCCACTACGTTCATTACATTCCAATTACATATCTGAATAAGATAACTCCATGTCATCTGAAAACTGACTTGTCTTCAGTGAGTTAAAAGGACTTGTTTCATGCAGGAAAGAGTACAATATGGCAGAAGGGTGTGATTACATGGATTTCAATCAAGCAAAATCAACTGTACCACCCTACATCTTCTCTAGAGGCATGTATGCTGGTCATTGCACTAACTAAAATACAATATAATTTTCACAATGCTGGTGTAAATTTCTTCACAGGGAGTTTTCACACTCACTGAGTTCTCAAACTTGTATCTTTGGCACAAGCAACAACACAACTCTTTTAATGTAATTCCTTCTCACGGAACACCAACAATAACAATAGCTTTGCACATTAATCAGATAGTGTGACACTGTGAAGGGCTTTGTACCAAGCAGTGCAGGACCCATTTTATAATTCTATTAAGCACATAGCTGTCAAGTTCATGAACAGACAGAATGTAGAAGAACACTTTTGTTCGGAGAAGAATTATAATCTACATGGTGATAAGTGCAGATTTCAGACAGGAATAACCCTTAATGCTCTTCCCGGAATTCACAGGATGCCCCAAAATCTTTTGTATTGAACATAATTTATAAAATTCATAGGCCATTTCCTACGAGACCTTGGAATTTTAGCTAAATTAGCAGTTTGGTACAAAGCGGTTCACAGACTGGCATGAATAATGCATTTTCCTCACCACAATATGATCAGCCAAGTATCGCTATAACAGTGAGATCACTATCAAAGCCCACACAGCCTAGTAGTTAACATCACTTTGTTTGTTCACCAAGACCAGTAAACATATTAGAAACACAGCCAATTATTCAAGTCTCCCTAAATGTTGTAATCCACATTCACTTCATAATGGTCGAAGTCTACTGGCGCTGCTATAGAATGGTGTTGTTCGTTCTCAACTTTCATATGGCAGTTTTCTGAAACAGACTGCCATAAAACATCGTATGTGCAATTAAGTGGCATGAGATTAAGTGGAATCAAATGTACATCAGATCACAAAAGGGAATCACAAAGTAGTTTCATTAAGTAGGTAGTATGCCTTATTAAGCTCATGGTTATGTTTTTCTGGGAAACCTCGTCTTCCCACTAGATCTCGTTTTAACTCTCACAGCTCATCTTGGTTTCATAAAACAGAGTCATTATTTTATACAAACAAACATGAACCTATAATAAATATTCTCCAAACAACAAATTATCTCACCCAGAATCCCATAAACTATGCAGCACCCCATAGACAATAGTTCTGTATGACAATGAACAAGATAGACCACTCTGTACATAATATATGAAATTTAACATTCATCAAATGCTGAGATAGGAATGTGAGCAGATGTGCTGTACTGACAAATGCAATCTTCATAAAAGTTAACAGGTCTTTATTTTTTTGTGTTGTTTTTTTATACCTTCATGACAACAACTATCGATCTTAAAGTAAAATCTTACAGCTGATGTTAAAGTAGTCATTTTTTTTTGTATGTATTGTTTGTTTGTCTAAAATTTTATGTTTTATCATGTGTTATGAGCTCCAAAGAAATCCAGATTTCAATCTCAGTTTTTAACTGATTTCGACAATAATTATGGTACATAAATAAGGAAGCACAATGACTGGAATGCTTTGTTTTCACATTCCCCTCCCGTGTCCAAAAAGAAAAAAAATAAAGAAAAAAAATTAAAAAAAAAAAAAACCACTTCTGCTCAGATTTTCACCAGGACATAAATTAATCATCTCTGGAGGAGCAAGTTTTCATGAAAATTTCTCCTTAAGCATATGACCTGCTGTGCGTACATCCGCTACATAGAATGAAACAGATCTTAAATGTTTTGATATGCTGATGAAATTGAATGTATTCAATTTCACATGTGTATGACCTGATTTGTCTGTGTCAAAAGAAATGATATGGCAGATTTGCACTTATATTCAGTACATTTACAGAAATTCAAAAGCAATAGGTTTGAGTATTTCACAACTAAAACTGAAGAAGCTTGAACCAAAATGACCATAGAAATGAACAGAAAAAGGAAGATTGCATTTCAAGAAAATACGGTGAGGAAAAGGCTCTACTCTAAATGAAAATAGAGGAATCTCATCCATCATCCAAGAAAGCAGAGTAAGCCCATATCAAAAACAATATTCACACCCTAACATACCACTTGAGAGCCAGACTGTTGTATGAGTAAGTTAATTATGTACACTTGAGATAGTCTAGCTCTGAGGTGGGAATCCTGAAACTTGAGTGATCTGTCACTGAATTCCCAAGAACACATGTAGAGTAAAATCTTCTAAAGCAACATAATTGAAAACAATAAAAGCATCAGAAGGTTAACAACAACTAAAGCAACAATATCAAGGTGTTTTCTGGAGACAAAGCCATCTGGTGATTTGTCCCTACAATTTCAAAATTACTCCCTATATATAAATACAACGAATGCACACCGAAGAATGCACACCTTCCTCTCCTTCTTTCTTGTACTCCAAAGTGATCTCCAAACTTTGCATTACTTAAGAAAAATAACTTTCCTCTAAACCTATCCCCCCTCCTCCAATCCCCTCACCTTAAACTGAGGGGGGAGTGTCTACTCAAACAAACTCATGTGATGTGGAGAAAACTCTGCAACACAAGCATTACACACAGCCATACTGGGAGCACTGCCAGATCATAAGCAGAGCAAAGAACTGTTTTTCTTCTCGTGGCTCTATGCTGAGATGATGGTAACATTTCCCTTCCCTACCATGGTAAAACCTTGTAACTTAAAGGAGATCAATTTTTAAAACTTTACAAATAAAATAAGAAAACCTCTTCTATCTCAGTGAGATGAAAAAATTAGGTTTTGTCAACACATCATCTTGTGCTACAAAGATGGCCTAAATCAATTTTCACACTTCTGAGAGAACGTGAGGATAACATTTTTATGGCAAAGAAAGGAAAATTTTTTGCACTGCAATTTTGGTGGGAAAATAATGGCACATTTTAACTTTCTTAATCATGTCAACATGGACTTTGACGTCATTAAAGAACTTGGTACCCTTAATTTGAAGAAATGGCTAAGTATGACTAGGGAAATTTTTGTAGCACAGGGTTCACATGTTTCTGAAACTGACTAAATGGGAAGGTTTAAGAAAATTGCTATGAGAATTTCATAAAAGAAACACATACACTAGGTTTTACCTCTGCAGGATCATCCTGTTTATCATGATCTTTTTTGAAGTTCGCAAATTTATCAAGTTAACCTGTGCACCTGGTTTTGAAAGTTTCAGCGCTACAGTGATGACTGTGTTTACATCCACTATATATGAATACAATCCCATGAACCATGACTGCAAACATTAATGTTAAAATGGTGACTGACACAGTTCGCAGAAACTCAAAGACTGAAAATTCAGCAGTGATATGCAACAGTTCTGTAAACATATCTGATTCAAATGTGGGAAAGAAGCATTTTACATCTAAATGATCGAACATGTTTATTATGTGTATGGCTTCTTCAAAATACAGTATCTACCTTTCCACAAATTTCTTGTCATACTCAGCTGTAAGTGTGCTGCAAGAGATAGAGATTACTTTCAGAAATTTATATATAGTAGAACTTCATGATCTCAAATTCCCCCTCATTCTCACTGCAAAGCTCTGGTCCTGAGCTCTATATTTCTATATGAAATTCACGCCATCATCAAAAATCCCACACAATCTCAAATGTTCAAGCCAATTCCCTTGAATATGAGATCATAAGGTTCTACTGTAAGGTAATGCTGTAAGTTTCCTGAAGATAAAAAAACAACACCAATCAGAAGCAACAGTCTATAGCAGAGTCCATCAAGTTTGAACTCCAAGGACCACAGATATCTGTTCATTTATAGGAAGGTTCACTTCAATCATTCTTTATAGAAAGAAGGAGCAAGAGTGGATCAAAGAATTCGTTCACCTAGACATAGTTTTCAACTCAATAAAGTTCACTTTGAGACAAACTCCACTGCCCATTGTCATAGATTTAAAGTCACATTCTGAGAGGTTGTCATAAAGTCTGTATTGATGCATAACTCATCCTCCACAGTTTAAGTAAAATGTTCATTGGTCAAAATATTATTCAGAATTTTAGGCCAGTTCTGATGACACTGTCATAATTCATGTAAGAGTGAAGAAAACATAAGGAGCTAACATTTTTTTTTTTTTAGAAATTATGTCTTTGTATGTCATTGGAAAGGTTACATGCAAATCCATGTTTTCACTAAAACTAATTTTTGTGGAGAATGCCTTTATAAATCAACCCAGACCATTAATATATATTTACAGAAACACATGTCACATTTTGACAGGAAAATATTACAATAACAGATATATACATGAAGCATTTGTCATGATGACAGGTTATGGGGTTTCTATGATGGTAACAAGACTGGTCATTTCTCAAATCAGGTCAGTGATCTATTTACTGATTCATGAAAATTGAGATCCATATCCCTACTCTACAAACAAATAAGCTCTCTATCACTTTAAGCAAGATCCCTTTTAAGCACGAGAAGTTGCATCAGCTTAACAGTGCATAAATAAATTGATCACTTCCTGGTTTCCAGAAGAAATATGAACTTATGATCACTCATAACTAACAAATTAAGGGGATTAGCCAAGCACTTGAAATAAATATGCCAAGCCTTTCCAAGACTCCTGCTGTTTTTGATCTTGTTAAAGCAGTTTCATACTGATAACAATGGTCAGAGGACCCTGTCAGGTATGTTGTGGAAACTGATGCCCATCATATACATCACAATTTCTTGAGTCATTGTGTCTATGGAAACACATGGGATACAGCTGGTCGAAATGAGTCTTATAGTGATACTCATTAAAAAGGGCTATTCCTATCCTCAAAGAGAAAAATATATTTTTTTCTTCCATGATGATATTCAAGATATGTTGTTATCACCGATTTCAAAAGACATTTCTTTTGCTCTTCTGCTGCACTTTACATTGGCTAGTACTGGCTTGTCTCGAGATTCATTTCGTCAGGCTCTCTAATCTTTATCTCATCTGCTCATAGTGATGCCCAAAGATCTTTGTCCACTAGCTTACTGTACATGGCTAAAAAGCTTATGTTCATAGCTTACTGTACATGGCTGAAAAGCTTATGTTCATAGCTTACTGTCCATGGCTGAAAAGCTTATGTTCATAGCTTACTATACGTGGCTGAAAAGCTTATGTTCATAGCTTACTGTACGATGGTTGAAAAGCTTATGTTCATAGCTTACCGTACATGGCTGAAAAGCTTATGGATGATATAAACAATGGATACAGAACCTGGCTTATTACTAAAGATGATATTCCCGTCACAACACTGGCACAGGGCTACTCCCATGGAAACGGTCACTGGTGTGGCTAGTGTCATGGTCATTGCTGTCCGACTCCTCGGACATGGCCCTTGTTATACATTCTGTGGACATATTCCTGGTTATCTGGGCCTCGATGTCCCGACAGTCCACCAAGTAGTTTGCGTTCGTTGCACCGACACCATTCAAGCCTACAGCACTGCCATTGGCTATATCTGGATCATCTGCCTCTGATTCCTTTGGTGTCTTAGGCACATTTCGCCATGAGATCTTCATCTCCTTGAAAGCATTCAGCAAGAATATCCCAGCAACAATAGTGAAAAACCCACACAAATCTCCCACAATATCAAAAGCTCCCATTTTGAAAAACTCCTGGAACAGAATGGCTGATCCTGTTATAACACACGATGTAAAGAAAACATAATAAATTGGTGTCACTACGGCTGTGTTGAACGTGTCCAAGGCTTTGTTTAAGTAGTTCAGTTGTAGTAAAATGCATACGATGACAACAGCGAACAATAAATATGTCAGCCAGTTTTCGAATTCGTTGTAGCCGTTCGCTGTCGCCTTGATGGCAGTTCCCACACCTTTACAGCCCATGACTGTGAAAGATCCCAGCGTAGCACAGATGGTGACATAGACTAGTACGTTCTTTTCACCGTAGCGAGGTGCAAAGTAGACGATCATCACTATTGACACAAGAAGGATGGCAACTGCGTAGACGATGAATGCTGGGGAGAAAATAAGGTGAGTTATATCAACAATGTGCTCTGTATCCTTCTCAAGAGTTTTTCATTCATATTCCTGTGGCCAGGCTGAATATGAAACAAGGCAAAATTATAAAAAAAAATAAGAATGGATAAACACGTAGCTGTCTGCATGAGGATGAAGGACAGATGGTCAAGCAAGTGGACAGGTGGGTGGATGGGTGGACCAACATGTAGACAAACAGAGAGATGAACAAGTTTGTGGATGGATGGATGGATGGATGGATGGATGGATGGATGAATGGATGGATGGATGGATGGATGGATGGATGGATGGATGGATGGATGGATGGATGGACAGACAGCAGACACACAGACAGATGAATTGATGGACAGAAGCAGGGATAGATGAATGGGTAGGTGGGTGACTGGATGAATGCTAAGATTAGCGATTAATGTCACAGGTGATATGTTCAATGAGTCAGTAAATAAGCAGGTGAGTACAGCACATGTATTCACATCTAAACAGACAAATGTAATTCTAGACAAACATACCAGGTTCCTTCATTTTCAACATGAGTTCCTCCACTGTGTGAACCTCCTGCTCCTTGGGAGAATGTATCACCATGACAGTGGAGCCCAGCACACACAACAGACAGCCAATCTTCCCCAGGATGTTCAGCCTCTCCTTCAGCACCCTAGCTGATAGCACCGCACTGGCAGGACATACAGAAACAGTGTTTATGAAAGTACCCACACTGGCAGGACATACAGAAACAGTGTTTATTTTGTTCTGCAATAATATTACAATACAGTAAGGATATACCATTCCAACAGATGATATTGATTTTGTGCCATTAGGGCCCAATATATGCACTGTACCATTCAAACACATAACATTGATCTGAACCATTAGAGACCAAAGCCTGCCATTCTAAAAGACGATCATTGATTTTCCATTATTAAGGCCCATATTTAAGCATTTGCAATTTGTGATCAGCTGCTTGCAACATAAATATAAATACAATTCCCTTTCAAATAAAACTGCAGTTCCTGTAGGTGGTGTGAACAAAACATTTGGTTCCATTACACTGATTCTGGTATACTGGCAAAGCTACACCGAATACTAAAGGATGTGTAACTGACAAATGTACAAATGCACATGTTGGTCTTTTGAACTTAAATAACACTAGGCTAGCATCCTTTTAAATATCGTACATAAATAATACTCCAAATACATTTTGAAGGCAGTCACGTAGAAAGCACTTAGAGGATGTTCAAATAAACCTTGCTATTATCAGTTTTTTATTTGGCACTGATGGATCCCAAACACATCAAGGTCTTATCATGCCTTATTAACTCTTTGCAGCTGGATTCCTGCTAACTAGCATTTTTTCAATGACATCCTGCCAGATTCCCGGTAAACTGGGATGCAGCCCACACAAACGATCATGGACGGCAGATGAGCTCTGGCACAGGGGGCTGATTAGGGTTAAGTTAAATTAGTGTGCGATGTTTGTTCCTCACCTGACAATAACACTGAGAGCTCCGAGAGGGGTGACCAGAGTGGCTGGAGCAAATGCGTAGGCTGCAAAGTTGGCAAACTCCCCCACAGTCACTGGTGGCAAAGTACAGGAAACATGAGAGTAAGGGATGGTGAAAATTTATGTGAACAGATTGTGCACATCAGTCTAAATATTAGTAAGCACTGGTCTGGAAATGTTGTGAAATCACAAGGCATTAATGAAGTTATGCATTTTAAATTTATTCTCAATGTTACCAGTCATCTGGATAAGTTTCTAGAATCCTATAAATTCACTCTGTTGAACTGGCATTTTTGATGACAATTTAAAAATACAACATGTTTAAAAAAACATGCTAAAATTTCAATAGTAAAGATTATTTTTCCATATACCTTTGAGGCCATATAACTCATACCCCCCAACTCCAAATTCATGCTTATCATTCTTTCTTGCACAAAAGCTGGCAACACCATGTTTTCTATCATTAAAAAAAATTCTTACCATGTCAACTATGCTCATTTTTTTTTTGTTAGCATTTGAAGAACATCTCCAATCTCAAATTTCACTAACATATAAGTGAGGAATTACTTCCCTTGCATATACAAATAACACAGCTGACTCTGGCAAATGTTCAAGACATGTTGTTGAATGCCAATTCAACTTTCCACAAAAGAGAGGAACATGGTATGTTATTTACTGCACTTAACCATGCAACTCAGATCAAAACTGACAGAAGGACAAGGAGCTCTAAAAGCATAAAAAAACTTCTTGGGACTAGTATGGTCCTGCATGTTTTTTTAAAATGTTTTCGACAAGGATGATCTGATGATATCAGGTATAGTATCAAATGGTACGGTACAAGGTGTAAGTGTACTCTCTCTCTCTCTCTCTCTCTCTCTATGTGGGTGGGTGGGTGAGAGAGGGAGAGAAAAACAGACAGTGTGTGCAAGTCCATGTATTCATGGGAGTATCTGCATGCATGAGTGTTTTTCTTTACGTATTTCTGTAAACATATATATCCATTGTAATCACTGTAACAAAGACACATTTCCCTTGTGGATTAATAAACGTATGTTATCTTATCTTATCTTAGCTCTGAACAATGCAATATAATACTTACTCAGAATCATGCCAGCCCACCACAGCCATTCCTTGAGGTAGCCAAAACCACCTTTGCCTGAGAACAGAAGGAAAATTATGAAAACCACTGTTGGACTATGAGCAAGGTGAATCATGATCTGACATGTTCAGTAAGCCCCCTCCACTACATGAAGCTGATACAAATCTAACTCTATAGACAACATCTGTTTCAAATTACAGTAATCTATAGCACCGGAAATAACATAGGTTTCAGAATAATGGTTTAACTGCATATAATCATATATATTTTACATATGGTGAATTATAAATATTATTATACATTATATATCACATATGATGAAAAGTATAATTATGAATTTTACTATTTTTCATTCTAAGGTGAGGTTGATTAACTCAGAAGAGATGCCGTGCACATCTCAAATACAATCAACTTTCCTTATCTATGACTCAGTAGGAGCATGGAGAGGTTGCAGTTAAGCGGACAATGTGATTAAGTGAGTTGTACTGTTATAAATATTTATATGATTTCACAAATAAATAGCAATAAACTAAACGTACAATTTCAGGGTTAAACAATTTGACTCTTTTTGTTGAATCAAAACAGAAACTTTGAACGTATGTTAGGAATACATCCCATAATTTTTCATTCTTCACCTGCTCTGACTGAGACTTTTTTGGCATATCTGAGAAGTCCAAGCTTCTTGAAGATGAAACTGGAGCCAATGAAGACGGAAGAGCTCACGGCCAGCGTGAGGCCGATGATGAAGTCTGTCACGTCCTTCTCGTTGGTGGTCATCTTTGGGGTTACTGTCGTGTTGGTCTCATTGTATGTAGGGAACTCCGTAAAGAAGGAGCCATTGGAGAATGAGGTGTTCCCTCCCCCCTGAAAATACAGAAAAAAAACAACACATTGCTTTTACTGATTGTGTCCAGCAATCCTAGAGGTGATCAATGTTTTGTAATCAATAGCTTGGTATTAACAAAGCGGCTGTGTCAGTCATTTTTAAAGTCCACCTAGAAATGTTGAAACTAAAGATCCAGTGTCAAAAATCCTCAGTCATTCATCCTGAGACAAGGTAAAACACCTTGGCCAGATTAACCTCTTTAGGTTAGTCTAACCTAATAACCTGTTCAGAATAATCATTTCATTTTTCTATTTTTAATCTTTTCTAGATATGACGTCATCCTATCATTTTAATTTTTTGTTTTTGTGTCTGGTGCTCCCAATCTGTCAAGGCATCAGAAATGCAGATGGATGACAGAATGTGCTTTGATAAATGACCTGATGACATTGGCTATAAGATGAATGTCAGAGAAAGTGTGCAATGATGTGAAAATCATGCTGCAGTTGAGTGAAATGTGACATTTAAGCAAAGTGTAATTAAACAATGTTTTTTACTCAGATTACAAGAATATTAATGAACATAAAGCATCTCTTATTTTTGAGGTGATTATATAGGTTGATCGGTTCTTTTTTTTTTTTTTTTATAAGGCAGGAAATCAACAAATATTGATCTATTGATCTATCCCTGAAAAGCTGCTATGCCCTCACAATCGATTGTTGTCCAGGCCACATTAACAATGTATCAGAGTAGCGCCATTGTCCCGGATACCCCCATGAGAATACCTGAACCACACCTAAAATGTGGACCTAAACAGCTAAACCAGGGACATTCTATAGAAAGTTCCTGCTATTGAATGTTTAATGATACAATAGGACAGCCTCAAAAAACACTCAGCAAACACAAGGAAAGTGTGTGCAGTTCACTTCTGTTTAATTACCACTGTTCAGAAGCACAGAAGGTGTTTCAGTTATGTGGGGTTGGGATTATCCAGTGACAATTCTATTTAAAATGTACTGTTCTATTATCTGAAAAGTGATGTGATTAAGTGGAAGCTGCGACTGAACAATTTGCAATTAAACAGAGTCAAAAAAAAAAATAACTAAAAGGAAATATAAATTGTAGATTGCAATGCTGATCATAGCATTTTGTAGGATTATTTAAAGAACAGCAGCGGCAGGGAGGCGAAAAAAAAAAAGATAATTCTATGACCTAGATAGGACAATAGGGTATAAACAGGGGCAGAGAATAGGAGGCTTCTGTCCCCCCTCTCCTCCCACCCCCAATACACACACAAATGTCTGTGTGCCCCGGATGTTCCNGCAAGTTTTTCCTGGCTTTATCATTAGTTTGTGAGTGCCATACCTCAACAACAACTGTGCTACCCCTCTCCCCACCCTTCCACTAGAATCCGCCTTTACTGAAATGTCCCTTACTACCTCGCGTGCAAAACAGAGTATTAAGTGGTAAATAGAGCGGATAAGGATCAGACAATCAAGGCGCAGTGTGTCCAGTTATACAAAGAGGTATTCACGAGAGTTCACAGTTTGTTATTTCCGTTACCGATAACCGTATCTGACGACAGATGTAATGGTGTCCACATAATAATATAAGCTTTGTGGGTTTAATCATGAATCGTCTACTAGTCGATGCTGTTTCGTTCTTTGGTTGTGTTTGGTCACCCAGTGCGGGTTATTAAACTACTCGCTGACTGTATCATGAAAATACCATTAGCATCGTACATTCTGTCGCTGCAAGGATCCTATGGGGTGGACACTTTGCAAATAAAGTATTTAAAAGTGCAAATGAAGGGCTTCATGGCATAACGCATTAAACACCATTCGGGAGTTGTGGCAAAACAGACCAGATTCAAAGCATATTTTTATCTGAAAGGTAAAATTTAAGTCTTAAATAATATAGATCAAATGTCCTTCTATGGAATGGAAATATACATGTATACTAAATCCTCCTACTGCTACATGAAGTATGTAGAATAAGCTAAAAATTCATATTGGTGGATAACGCGTTTTGCCATGAAACCCTTCAAATATACCTCACTGACGATAATTCACTGTCTCAAAATGCACTTTCAAACAGTTAGATTGTGCATTCTTTCGAAAGGGGGTAGAAAATCTGTGCGCTATTTTTCCAAGAGATATCTAGCTCATCAAAACTTCTGTGGCATTCTGAGTTATGTCCCTTGCCTGCTCACGTGGTTGAATTGTACACTATCTCAATATCTATTTTACTTTGAACGCACGCCGTTACCATATCAACCACAAGTTTACACCAATCACGATGTATTGTTAAGTGATATAAGTTTAGAAACTGCGGTCAAGTTGTGAACATGACTGATGTGTCTGCACTAGGTTTAAGTAAGAGTAAAACTAAAACGACGACACTGGTTCTGCATGTGTACGTGCGTGTGAATATGAGTGTGTAGTGGGTATGTCTTTGTGTGCATGTGCTGTGTGTGTAAGCTTGTGTGTTTGTGGAGGTGTGCATTTGTGTTCGAATATGTGTGCATGTGGCTGTAAAGTGATTCGAGCTCTTCTGGACTGAAGTGCAGAGAGCTATACACATATTATCAATAGATCTACTGCTTTATTGCTTTCCTAGCGAGAAGATCACTTGGCTTTTCTTTCAATGAGGTGGTGATATATTGGAAAGACATTAACCACACTAGGGCTGACACTGGAGATTGATGCATGTTGTGGGCTGTGAGGGAGTTTCCATGGAGAATAACAGTACGGTGGGTGGGTGGTTGGTGAGTGAATGAGTGCGTCTGAATAAAGAGGAGGGGGTGGGTTAGTCATCAGTGAATTGAGGAATTGCGTCATTAATTCATGCAGAAACAAACTCTATCGCTTCCGCAGACTGATCAATGAGAAAGGTTTCTTGGAAACTTATTAGTCTTTCACATGGATGGGTGGGCGGATGAGTGGGTTGGGGAAGGGGGGAGGGGAAGGGAGTGAGTGAGTGAGTGAGTGAGTGAGTGAGTGAGTGAGTGAGTGAGTGAGTGAGTGAGTGAGTGAGTGAGTGAGTGAGCGAGTGAGTGAGTGAAGGAGTGAGTGAGTGAGTGAAGGAGTGAGTGAGTGAAGGAGTGAGTGGGTGGGTGAAGGAGTGAGTGAGTGAGTGAGTGAAGGAGTGAGTGAGTGAGTGAGTGAGTGAGTGAGTGAGTGAGTGAGTGAGTGAGTGAGTGAGTGAGTGAGTGAGTGAGTGAGTGAGTGAGTGAGTGAGTNAGCTTGTGTGTTTGTGGAGGTGTGCATTTGTGTTCGAATATGTGTGCATGTGGCTGTAAAGTGATTCGAGCTCTTCTGGACTGAAGTGCAGAGAGCTATACACATATTATCAATAGATCTACTGCTTTATTGCTTTCCTTGCGAGAAGATCACTTGGCTTTTCTTTCAAAGAGGAGGTGATATATTGGAAAGACATTAACCGCACTAGGGCTGACACTAGAGATTGATGCATGTTGTGGGCTGTGAGGGAGTTTCCATGGAGAATAACAGTCTAGTGGGCGGGAAGAGAGTGAGTGAATGAGTGCGTCTGAATATAGAGGAGGGGGTGGGTTAGTGATCGGTGAACTGAGGAAATGCGTCATTAATTTATGCAGAAACAAACTCTATCGCTTCCGCAGACTGATCAATGTGGAAGTTTTCTTGGAAACTTATTAGTCTTTCACATGGATGGGTGGGTGGATGAGTGGGTTGGGGAAGGGGAGGGGAGTGAGTGAGTGAGTGAGTGAGTGAGTGAGTGAGTGAGTGAGTGAGTGAGTTGAGTGAGTGAGTGAGTGAGTGAGTGAGTGAGTGAGTGAGTGAGTGAGTGAAAGAAAGACAGAATTACTCTGTCAGTGAAATGACCATTATGTAGAAGGGTAGTCCTGAGATCATTCAGGATTACACTAATTTTGTAAGGATTTCCATATGTGGTACTCCAACAACTACGGTCAGTACCTTACTTCCGAATAACGTACTAACACAACCCTAACCGTAACCCCATTCCTACCCCTGACCCTGACCCTACCCTTAGCCCTAACACTAATGCCCATCGAGCGTAACTCCTTATCGCCAGTTACCACATATGGAAATCCTCCCCTAATTTTATTTCAGACTCTTAATTCTAACCTTGCCCTACCCCTCACCTCATTTCATGTACATCATTTCTATCCCACTCAGGTTATAATTTATTGTATTTGCTTTTCCTTTCACTCAGTGTAGTATTAACTTTTTAAGTGAAAGTTCAGGTGTAATAAACACAAAGGTTATTTTGATGATGAGTTCGGACGTGTGTCCTCTTTGCCCAACCTACCCAGGTGTCATTCCCATTGTCAACAGTGTTGTTGCTCATGATCCGCTCAATAACATTACTCAGAGTACTCATCACGCTACTGGTTTCATTCTCCGGGCCACTGGTAGACATGTCACTAACGACAGCACCGACGCCGCCCCTGAAGATACTATTGCTCAGCGTTAGAGCAGAGCTCCAAGTTGTTGTCGACGACGCCATTGTCATACTCGAGCGAGGAACGAAAGTCGTGGAGTCAGCCAAACACACTAGTCACACTAAACACGCCAGCTGTTGTGACTCTGCATCGACCCCAAACGAAAACAAAAATGGGGGTGAAAATGTACTTTATCCCACACGATCTGGCTCTATATCTTGAACAGTATGTTCATGTTCAAGATGTCAATATCAGAATGATCACAACCTGTCCACTCCATGACCAAAATCTGTTGTCGGTTTAAGTATTGACGTTCAAATGTTTATCATTCTGTTGATCGAAAAGGACGACACCAATAGTCATTGTGTTCCTGTATATTCCAAGAAGGAAACAATGGAACAACGATCTTGTACTGTCGTTTTAAGCCCAAAATTCCACAAGGCAGATAATTTATTTTCAAAATCCTTCTAAAGGTACCATACCAACAACCACTTTGCCAATGGGCATTTACAAAACACAACAAAATCCTTCAGAACTCGAACTAAACAGAAACGCGTCACAATCTCTACCTAAGTGCAGGGACTGGTTCTGCCTACGCAAATGGAAATTTTATTTTCTTATGTGAGATCCATCCTTATGCTTAAGGCAGCCACTAACAGAAACTAACCGCCGGCATGACCTCTAGTCACAACAGACTAATGCAACACGAAGCCCACGGAAGTCTTGGACAAGATGAGGAAACACCGCAAGAGACAAGCACTCCTGAGCAAAACAAAATCCTACCAGGGAAATTCTACTGGTCACTGCAAGCGTTGCAACATTTCTGTATAAACATTCATAACCGACAACGATATCAATTTATGGAATCCTCTAGTCAGAAGAAGAATACAACAATGTCATTTTCGACGTTCGCATGCTGTAATATACTACACCCTTATCCAGTGAATGAATGACCAACAACAATATCATCTATCCAGTGAATGACCAACTACAATATCACCTATCCAATGAATGACTAACAACACTATCATCTATCCAGTGAATGACCAACAACAAAATCACCTATCCAGCGAATGACCAACAACAATATCACCTATCCAGCGAATCACCAACAACAAAATCAGCTATCCAGTGAATGACCAACAACAAAATCACCTATCTAGCGAATGACCAACAACAAAATCAACACGTCCAGCGAATGACCAACAACAAAATCACCTATCCAGCGAATGACCAACAAAATCACCTATCCAGCGAATGACCGACAACAAAATCACCTATCTAGCGAATGACCAACAACAAAATCAGCACGTGAATCTGTAACTGTGCAGAGACCATCGGTTATTCTATTGCGCTGTATATATGCCGGGAGAGATACCAGGTCTGCAGTGTCATTTCAGTCTGTTACCTTATCTTGGAGACTAATTATTGCGGAACGACAATCTGATCAGAACTTTTCGTGACAAACTCTTATCTCTGCGCATTAAAACAGAGCAATTATCATTTGCAAAATGACCTTATCTCTCTTCGCGTTACTGTAAAACTACAATCATGTTGTATTATTTACAAAAAAAATAAAAAGGAACAAAAGCTCTGGGGCGGTGAGAAAAACAGTGAACAAACAATAATTTCATGTCAGGTGTTAGAATCGTTCTCCTCTGTGCAATTCTTATTCATGCTTATTACGTCCAAAGATTACAGCAATCTTAAACTATTCTTTTACAACATCAATTAATTTCAACCGTTATTTTTACATCATTATTATTACGTGCATCCACACGAAAGTGAAATAAATAGAAACGCAAGAAAAAACTTGCTACAGGCACCATGAAATTGGGAGGAATTCCATATGTGTGTCGGAAAGAGTTCCGCATGCAACACACGGAACCAACAACATACCCTAACCCTAACCTGGGTCAGGGTTAGGGTTAGGGTTAGGGTATGTTGCTGGTTCAGTGTGTTGCATGCGGAAATCTTTCTGGCACACACATGGAACTCCTCCCATGAAATTCCCCGGTTGTCACTTCGACACAACTCTTAACAGTTTTACAGCCTCATAACCAAACTGTGAAAACGCTACATCTGCTGCATGTCTGTGAACAAAGAGCGCACGTGGCTATACAACCAACAAAAGGATTCCATCAATCACATAACACCGAATTATGCAAACTACTAGCATTACACTTTTAGCTACTCATCCGTGCCAAAGCCCTAATCCTTTGGCGGTGGTTTCTACTATTATTGCGACGGGCCTGTAAGGTACAGTATATTGTAATAATCGGATTTCGTAAGGTACTCTATTATAATTTCGAGCCTTCTGTTCCAGTGGCGGCGATACTCAAAGAATGGAGGTACATATGAGACCAAAACTCTAATGAAGTTGAGCCAAAACATCAGTTACTTCATTCACAATACTGGAAATAAGTTCAACAAAGCCAAAGTGCATTATACAAATGAAACTTTTAATTTTCACAGGACTAGATATCCAAATTTTCCATCGCCAGGTTGGTCATCACGAAAAGACTGAGGCTTTGGCGGAATCTCATATATCGTCACGTTCATTCCACACTTGCCGAAGATTTTATGAGGTTTTGAGAAACTGAGCGCTCTCAACCTATTGCTTAAAGTAAAACATTGAGGCAGATGTGGCTTTGCTTGTAAAATTGTCATATAATAAGTCAAAACTCTACGTTGTTTTAATAGAAAAAAGAAAGATAAATGGAGAATCATATCATTTGCTTCAAATTATAAAAAAATATCTAAAAAAACCCACATAAATTCAGGCAAATGTGGAATGAGTGAGACGACATGACAGTCAAACAGTTTTGTTCGTCAGTGTACGCCGCTGGGCAGGGCAAAGTGGTCTCACGGTGTTCAGATGCTGGTACGCCCTATCATAAATTCATTCACCCTGACGCCCCTGCCATCTAACCTTAGCCATGGATGGATTTCAAACCCACAAACACAAAGGGGAAGTAATCTTAATGATTAGTCTACTTAACAAAGGAACCGCGTTGCATGTGCTGGGCACACGTCGGATTAGGTTCATGTGGATTTCTAAAACAAAACACACACACACACACACGTAAGAAAAAAATAAAATAGCAGGGATCTAACCGAACTGCACTCGTTGGACTAAGGTAAGGTGGTTTTCTCAAACAAAACACACGCACAAGTAAGAAAAATAAAAACAGCTTAAAGTTGCACCGACCGATCGTTACCGTCGGTAAGCAAGCAATGTCTACAAAATGGTCGAGACTCAAATGGATCTGCTTTCAGATTTCAAATACTACACTATTTTTATATCAATGTTGTTTTTTTTTCACCGTAACGTTCAGAGATTCAGCAAACTGGCGATCTGCAAACCCTGTAGCCCACACCATCCTTGAGCTCTGTGGCGGATGAGCTTGGTGACTCGGACGGCGTGGACTTAACCACATGTTGGGCACTGAGACCAGGCGATCTGCAAAGTTTCCATGCAGTATAAGGTTTTACTCCTAAAATTCGTTGAAAAAAAAAACAACAAACAAACCCAGCGACTGGATTCAAATTTGACATATTTAGTGAAGTGTCCCATCGTGACCCATTTCTCCTTGTATACCCAGAGTAGGCCTTTAATAATCACACTAGATCTATCTAAAGAGCGGTTTTCCAAAACTCATAATGTGATCTCTGGATATTTTTTAATTAAAGGGAAAAAACATTACGATAACTGCTCTTCACATATATACTTTTATTTACTGTTAAATGGCGTAAAATTTGAAGGAGTGCAGATTTTGAGCTCGATTAAATTTTGAGTGAATTTACACAAGACTCCATCTTTGAATACACCACCAACTCATTTTTCAAAGAAAGTGCATTTACTGAGACTTGGAAAAAAACGCTCTTCAGTTACAGGACTGCCCCGTCGCATTGTGCCAGGAAGGGAGGAACTCAGTGGCATGACACATGTTATATCATGAATTTGGTCGGTTCATAAACTCTCTTACCACGTTTCTTTTCAACACAGTATGATATCGTTCCAGGAACGAAATGACAAAGGGCTTTGGCAAGACTCACGGTTAATATACAAAGTTAATCCTCAAACTCTTCAGAATTGGAACACACAAAGAAAAACCCTAATCAATCAAATGTATTCGAGTGACCTGCCAGAAACACCACGAGTCATATTCATTACATCATATATAGAATGTTTATGTGTTGTTCTGTCGTATACTGTATCTTTTGTTTATGTACCACCGTTCAGATCTGGGATCATTTTTAAAAAAAAAAAAAAATTTTAATTTCTTGTTAAACTTGCCTATGTACCACAGTTCAGATCTGGGATCACTTTAAAAAAACAAAAAACTTGTTAAATTTCTTTTTCAACTTGTTAGAACTGATGAATTTGAATGAATGCTCAGCGGAACTATTTCAAAAAAGCAAATCCTAGTCACATTCTAGATTCAACAATTAGGTTCATAAGTGGCTGTCGCAAATGAAAAATTTTAAAAGCATTCTCTAACGACATCGTTAAGTTGTCTGATTCATCAATTAATAATTCAGGAATTTCATTCAGAGGCGCGAGACGCCATAGTGCGTGTGTAAATGTGCGCATTACTGGCTTCATTTTATTGGAATTTTTCTGCCCATCGATGCGCATTATGGGGCCGAGCCGACATACTTTGCGGATAATACATTATTTAAATAAAATATAAATATTCTCGGACACAAGCAAGAGTGACGGTAATGAATACAACAACTCTTTTCCCAAACTTCGAAAAATCCAATGCCTGACTTCATAAATCTTCTTTATTTTAAGCATAACCACGCCAAATGACCAAACTCACTGGGAATCAGTATCATTACTGCATCACAAAAGCCAAACAAAACCAAAAAATGCAAAATTTTCGTTCTGATGTTGAAAGTACCAACAAAATAAGATTCGTAAATCCAAGACAGTATACTAAGTATTTCAGCTGCACTGCATGAGTGATTTCAATAAAGAAATTTTGAGACAGATTCTAGCTGTGAAATAATATTTGCGCGAACGCCCAATGTGGAACACTGCCAAACTTGCTACAACGACAAACACCTCCGGACATAAGAAATACACACTTTAATACACCGGCAGAAATCACAATCGACAATTCCTTTACCAAGATTCACCACATGTCTGTTACAGTGAAATGATCTAATGGCAGAGAAAACCATTGAGACTGTTATGGCCTCAAATTCGATCATTTACTTCTACTAAAAAGACACCACCTAACGACCAAATGACAGGAAAAGTTGAC
Source organism: Ellobium chinense (assembly GCA_033807755.1). Taxonomy (NCBI): domain Eukaryota; kingdom Metazoa; phylum Mollusca; class Gastropoda; order Ellobiida; family Ellobiidae; genus Ellobium; species Ellobium chinense. The sequence continues at coordinate 1,288,163 of JAWQUT010000043.1, forward strand.
CAAAGAGAGAAAAAAACTAATTCTTTTTTTTGCTCTTAAATTTATAAACATCTCACACTATCACAAAGTTGCAAGAAATTCACAAAAAAAAACAACAACAAAAACCAACAGAATCTGGCTAGTCTACTACTCTGGGAACAGCAAGAAATCGTCGCAGTGCGAAGTGAAGGCACATAATCTAACTGCCCATCACATAAATCTCAAGTGTGGTATCGATAACCAACGGGAAATCCTCACACGCCACCTGGCCAGAGCTCACACCTCGAGTGAAGAGACGCGACCACAGTGGTGAGAGCTCGATACAGTAGTTAACTAACCTCAGTCCTATACCAAAAATCAATCGATACAAAATCAATCAATGAGCTGCGGTAAAAAATCGGACGCCGGTAACACGGACCATCTATGTAAACAAAAAAGACTTAGTATGAAACGAGAACGTACCCAGTACCGGTGGCCGTATGCATAATCCATACGTTAGTTAACGTATTGCGTTAACTACAGTGATCACTATTAATGTTTTCGGGAGTTTCTCGTGGTTACGGCACCACGTTAACTAACGCAAAGGTTATGCACAAGGACACAGGTGTGCAAGAACGAGTGAGGAGAAGTGAAAAGATGCTTAATGATATTTATTTCTACACATTCGGGTATCAATCAAATTACAGTCGACTCCGCTTACTCGCAACCCGCATAATCGCAAGTTTAGCCTAATCGCATTCCTTTACACATAACAATATGTCTATGATTTCTGTCATTTACACCTGAGCTAAGTGTCTTCCCCAAAGATGCTGCAATGTTGATCGCCCGACCCGACAGCCGAACCCACAATGCCTAGACTTCACGATCTTAGGCTATTGAGAACAACTCACAATACGCAAAGTCAAGCTGCCGTCAACCCTTCCCCCCCCCTTCCCTTTTGCCTTCTCATCCGTACCTCTACTTTCATTCAAAGTAGAAAAAAAAATTTGGGTGAGCAGGGATTCTGAATACATGTATGTATGTATGTATGTATGTATGTATGTATGTATGTATGTATGTATGTATGTATGT
>JAWQUT010000043.1:1289293-1308314 GCA_033807755.1 Ellobium chinense
TGTATGTATGTATGTGTGTGTGTGTGTGTGTGTGTGTGTGTGTGTGTGTGTGTGTGTGTGTGTGTGTGTGTGTGTGTGTGTGTGTGTGTGTCGAGGTACAAAAGAGTATAACAGACTGATCGATCGAGAGAAATAAACTTTCAAGCAAATTTGTGCGTGCTCAGCTAGTAATTACACTAAAATCTCATCTTCAAACATGAAAATGAAAATACGACGCTACACATATGGGCTTACTAACACACCTTTACAGGAAAACTCAATGAAAATGACTGATAACAAAAGTTAGAGATTTGTGGGAACATTTTGGGGCCCTTGGCAACAAACCAATGGGATCAAACGAACGGTGTTAAAAAAATAAGGAAATGATAAAATCAATGACAATAGATTTTATAAAAAAAAAAAAATACGTAACGGAACAATACTGGAAAGCGAAATCAGGCAGGCATGAAATAGCAACCACAGAACCGCGAGACTCTGTACTGTAAGAAGTGAGGGAATGACGTCATTCATGCATCACATGCTAAAAATAGTCTACTGCCAAACCTCAATAATGGAAAAGTTAGGGAACGGCTTTACGCTATGGCATAAACTTTTACTACTGCAAGTATTTGGTCTACATTTTCTTTTGTATGAGGCAAAATAAACGCCACGTTTTTTGACCTGACGTTGTTTAGTGGTGGTTAAATCACCCTAGATCTAGGGACGGGTAGCACTCCAGAACTGTTTTCTATTTTCTTGTTCCAATAAATCGAATGGATATAGACCATGAATAAAAGAGTATTTCACAGCCTACCGTGTGAGTCAAATTCAAGGACGCTTTGGGAGGAAGACTTTTTGTTGGGAGGGAGACTTTTTGTTGGGATGTGGGNGGGGGTGAATGGAAGAGTAGGTCACAAAAATGGCACTACAAAGAGAATCCAACCAGCCTCTACATTTGAAAAGCACGCACTTGCCAACAGTGTAATAACGCAACAATCCAAAATGAAACGAAGAAATTAATAGAATTCTCGATCCTACATGTGGATCTTCTTCAGTATCAAATGAAAACCAGCCTCTGTATCATAGTCTAAAAGTACCTTTTCCTCGTGATGGCACTTCCATTACAATTTCATGATCTAAAGAAAACATCACCAATCAATAGCCAAGAAGACGGTTTCAATCACGTAATTTCCTCTCAAGGATGAACGGTGAATGAGCCTGGCTAAATCTGGCTTCTATTGCTATTATTGTTGTTCTTGTTGTTGTTGGTGCTGCTGCTACTTCTACTTCTTCTTCTGTTATTGTATTGGCTAGTGTAACCGGGTGGAAAGGCAATACCGCATATAGTATTCTTTCTCTTATATTTAAGGGGGAGCAATGTGCGCGTAGTCTGATAATTTTTTTTTTTCAGATGTTACATATTATTTTAAGGAAGTGTGTCACCAGGAATTTTACCAAATTACTGTGAATTATCAATTTTGAGAAGAAGGGCCGAAAAAACCTACTGTAGAAAATTTCTGTCCCTGCCGGGGATCGAACCAGGGTCTCTCAGCTTGCAAGTCCGAGCGTGTTACCACTACACTACAGGGAAGCTAACTTCACAGCAATTTAATTCTTAAATACCTACTGCCTGAATCGGTCCCTAACCTCCACGTGCAAACCTAGTGTTCACCCGTGACCCAAACACACTTCCCGACTGCTCACACTAGTGTGTTACCGCTGACTCTGAGATGTGGACTTGTTACTGTTTCTACTGATTTTATGTCGCTGCCGACGTTCAATGGTTGTGGATGATTCTTTGACATTTGGTCTTGGACGTAATGAGGAGAAACCATTATTTTGCTCTAATATAAGCTTTCCCATTCCTGTTTCATCGATTCCAGAGATTTTCAATTTTCTTCTTGAACCACCCCTTCCCCTTCCAAAATGACACTAGTCTAGCTTAACCCTGTAAGTCTCAAGAGTAGTAATGTTATTCCAGTGACACAACCGGTTCATTTAGATGTTTTGAGTAAATGGTTTAGATCTTTCTGATATAATTTTTATACTGTGTGTCTAGACTACTTATTGTTATGTAGTAATATATGTGCCATTGTACTTTGGTTCTTCGAGGAGTCATGTCTAGACTACATATCACTTGTTATGGAGACAACAAGCTCATGTGCCACATAAGGCACAGTGGGTTTTTGACGGTTAAATGTAATTCTAGCAGCTTATCTAACGTGCTGACCCAAGGGAAAGTATCATAAAGCTAGTGTTGTAAGTGGCGCCCTAAACTGCCATTCGCTTGAACGTGCGGAGAAAGCTATCATCATCTATTCCAAGTCAACAGTTTGGGACTCATTATCTCATGGTATGCCGTGACCAATCTCAGTGACTAAGACTTGGAGCCACGGTGGAAGTGGAAGACTGTCAGTGACACTGTGTCAGTGGTCGCGTCACACTCAGACCATACTTGACTGTCTGGGCCATGACACACTGCACTTAACGCACCTACCTCACAGTCATGTCCACGCCAGTATCGATCGTGTCAGCGGTGACTGGTCACTAGTGGTCATTTCACAAGTATACACTAGTACTGAACGTACACAAACGAAAAAAGTGACTGTGAGTCATATGCTCTTTGTTGTAACAAACCAGCGGTTTCCAGCCTGTGATATGTATACACCTACTCCTGGGGTTTGCAACAGTCCTCAGTGGGTCTTTATATACAAAGAATTATAATTAAGCGTGGTCATCTTTGTAAAACGATTATCTAGTTACAAGCTATTTCCTCTCCCTGTAGCTTTGTGTTTTTTCCCCTCATTCCTCTTGTTCATTTGTTTTTTATTTGCTTGTTTGTTTGTTCTCCATTTAAACGTATAAGTGCGAAAACCAGCCGATGCTCAGACAGAAGTTGCAAGGACCAGTGATGGGGAAGGGGAGAAACGAGAACGCAGGCTCCACAATATTTCACCAATATAATCTCTGTTTTGTGTGAACACAATCTTTAGCATCAGAGCTCAAAACCAGCCATTCACTCGACTAAATGGCAACAAAGACATAAACTGAATGCTAAAGTCAGTAAAGATAGTGTTTACTGGTGTTATTTATACAGTGAACTTTAATCACATACCCACCTTTGGGGCTGAACCACTTTGGGTGTGTTATCAGAGGCTGTGTGTATATATATCGTCACATTTTTCGCAAAGTGACGAATACCGCAATTTTTGGTTTTCGTTTTTTTGCAGAAAACTACACAATTTCGATACCTCTATGATCTCGAAGAAGCGCTGTGTGCTGCTATTTATAGTTTTCGAGATATTAAGTGTCGAATAAGAAAAATTCTTAATGCATTTGAACAAACGAACATCTTTAAACTGTTCTCCTGAAAAATGACGATTTCTCTCTTTCGTCACTTTGCGAAAAATAGGACGATATATCTAATATGTTTTATTTTAATAAGAAACGAAGCCGTTGGGAATGTTGAATAGAAGTGTGATTGTTGCTCCTTTTGTGTAGCTCTCTCACCGAGCAAAGCCAGGGAAGGATTTCCATATTAATGTGTGTGTGTCATCCTACAACATGCTCCTAACTTTAAAGAAGGATGTTTTTAATGGGTCTGGTATAAAGTAGTTTTTAAAGATTTTTTTGTTTGTTTATGGGGATACACAAGGAAAGAAAAGTGTAGATTTCAAATCTTAACAGTCATGTTTTTCGCTACATGTTGTAGATGGCACATGAACAAAATCCTCCCAAAGCCAGTTGAGGAGGTGTCAGAGTGTCATAATGAAATTACCTGGTGCCTTTGGTGTATAAAATTAATATTAATTATGCATTTGGTTTACCGTGTCGCTTCGTCGACAGCCATGCATTTTTTTGAAAGAGTGACCGGGAGAGGAGGAGGGGGAGAGGAGAGAAGGAGGTCAGGATTGACTCAGATTTATTAACGGACAGTTTAGATGACGATATTCTCAGTAAGTGAGAAAGCCAAATCTAAAATGACTTTAGTTGGTTCACTCGGTTTCGGGATCGACACTACGGCACGTATGGCAGCCCACATTGTGTGCTTCGTCTCTGTAAGAGCACGGTGTATTGAAGGCTTTTAATTTCATAGCTAGGCTTAAGGACAATGTTACCAAAATAGAGCCTTTTCACTGTTAGAGTGTGAATATACTGCGCGAACCCTAATCTTCCCTCTCTCTCTCTCTCTCTCTCTCTCTCTGAAAAAAAAAAAACTCTTAGATAAGACAGAAGAAAAAAAAAACTCAGCCTGAAAAGCTAGATCTTCAATTTCGTCTCACATTTTGTTACTACCGTTTATTTTATTATGTTATTTATGTAGTTGCATAGAACACTAGGCTTCTACACATTACACTTACAGAACCATAAATGACTCTCGCATGATTCATGTGGAATACCCAGTTCACTTAGACTATCTTATTCTGTGATCAACAGGGCAATGAAATGACGACATAAAATAATCATGTGATATCTGACAGTGAATCACCTGTCACCCAAATAGATTCCACGAGGCGTAAGACGTGAACAGTGAACGCCGGTTGTCAAGGTCGGTATCACTATGCAAGCCAAAAACGTCTCTCGTTTTGCGGACGGCTGGGGAAACCTTGGAGGTTTAACAGGTAAAGGTTATCTTTCAATTATTCAATAAGGAATCCTGGCCTCGCCCTAAGAGCAACAAGAACCCTATGGTAGAGTTAAGTAAGCGTCTTCACAATCGATGGCACCGACGAGACACCATGATAGTGACAGCATTCAGAGAATGGAAGAGAACATGGCGTTAATGAGGGTCAAGTATAACTGGTTGGTCCGACCCGACGGCTCATGCCAAGAAATTATCTGATTCGTGTTCATGAATCAATTTTCCAGAAAATGCGGATATGAGAGAACATTAGATAGAATACAGTAGCTGTATGTGTACAACAACACAATGTGCATGAATCTCGCCTCTCAGGAGATTTCTGAAGCTCAAAATATGCCGTAACTGGGGGATCGAGAGGTCCAACTGATAGATATCATAAACAGGACCAAGAAAGTTCAGGAAAGATCAGTAGACAATATAGACTACAGTAGCTTGTTGGAGTTTAACTGATGATCGCACTCTCAGCTTATTTTGGATTAAAACCTTGTCACTGACGTCTGCCAACGAGCGGGCTTCCATACAGATTTCCGCTTTTTAAGGTTATGAGGTGCAAAAGTCAGCTGTGAGTCCATTTTCTCGGAAAACCACCGGCAAATTCGCTTCCTGTGTTGTTTATCTCAATACTCAGCAATAAGAGAACCAGATACTCAGTAGAGGCAATATTAACACAGAACAAGGCCACTTACATGCTACAAGCTTGCGCAAAAAGGTTGCAGTGACAGGGGAAGTAACTAAACTTTAATTAACGTGCGAGTAAAAATCGTGGATTAGTGTCGCTTGATGTGTGTGACTTGGACAGAAAGCAAAGCTACTAGCCTCACATAATTATGCAGATGACTAAACAGATAAAGGGATAAAATATGAGCAAATCGTAGGAAATTAAACAAGACCAAAAAAAAAAAAAAAACTACAAAGGGATATTTTCGCATCAACAGAAGACAAGATTTTATTGTGTCCTTAAAAACAATACATGTGGATATTAGCGAAAGCACATGATTTTACTGCAGTTTAGAATGACCCTGTAATCCTGTTTTTGTTGCTCTCGGAATATTACAAACTACAGGGCTAGAAAATCACGCATTCTAACTAAAAGTAATGTGGATTCCTTGTAGATTCTTCTTACATTTATTGTGTGCATATCATTCTTTGTAACCGCCCCCCGCCCCAAACCACACCTCAAGTTAACCTTTTTCTTCTTCATTATCTTGCCTGTAAACAAAATGAAGGCGCTGTTTGTAAATACCACGACAAAATGACACCTCAGCTAAAAAAAAAATAATGAATTGTCATTCGGACTTCACAAGTTTCCATACAACAATGTTACAACATCATGAAAAAATATAATTTCAAAAGAAAAGAAAGATCTATATTTCCTCTTGTGGACTTAATTTAAGGAAGTTCCAGTGCTGTTACGACAAAGGTCAAATTAGGTATTTTCAGCTCCATCACGTGACATAGGAAATCTTGCTCACACGTTGGTTTGTTTACATGTTTGATTACTTGTCATTTATCGAAATATCCTAGCAATCCCTAGATCATATGGTGTAACTGACCCGTCTGAAAATACCTCATAAACCTATAGCGTCATGGATCACTGCACAAACAACGATTCTGTTTTCACATAACATGGAAAATGTCCAAAATGAACCAGTAATCTAAAGGGGGGATGAAATGTTACAATCATTAAAGGGACAGTGACAGTTAACCGAACCCAGTTACGAAAGTGGATTTCTGTGTTATTGTCAATGATTTCTTTTTTTTTTCTCTCTTCCCACTAGTCAGGTGTTTAAAGCTGCTTAGAGTCTCTTCTCCCTCCCTCTTTGAGTCTTTCATTTCTCTCCTTCTTTTTCTTCTCCGTCTTCTTAAACTGCCTTCACTCTAACTGTAGTGTATAGGTCTATATATTATGCTGCGTGCATACCAAATCCCTATACTCTACCTATAAGATGTATGATAGTGTCCACTGTCCATGGTCTTTAGCCTGATTAGTGATATAAGATGGACTGATACTCCTGTCCACTCAAAGGCTACATCATCCGGTCAGTATCGTCAGAAACCAAGCCCTGCTTACAAATAGCCATGGACACTGCCTGGACTCACTGGGATTTGCTTTCATACTTCAAATACTAGACGTTTTCTTATCAATTTTATTTACTAGAATGTTCAACAGGACAGTAAACTTGTGATCTGCAAAATGTGTATGAGATTCTCGTAGAATTCGGTAAAAAAAACAACAACAAAACAGTTCTCCAATGTTAAGTGTGCGACTGATTTTGAACTAGTGAAATGTCCCATCATGCATCTCTCTCTCTCCCTCCCTCCCTCTCTCTCTCTCTCTCTTTCTCTCTTCATCCCGGGCCGGCCTTCAATGTTTCACTGGCGGTGGAAAAACATTTTTTTTTTGTTTTTCTTTTGCAGCGTCTGGTGACGATGATAATGCGGTTATTCAGGCGGACTTCGAACCATTGGTGTATCTAACACCAGTGTGTACTTTCCTTCATGAAAACCGAGTGTGTCATTGTATTAAAAAACATTAACCCAGAACTGGATATGAATAAATAAAAAGTCAGCTCTGCAGAATCCAATCTACAGAAACGCCAGATTAATTCTAATGTTAGAAGAACCGCCAGGAGACATATAATCATTATGATCGCTGATGTTCTAGCACATAATATTGTAACTCATATTGAGTCCAAGGTTGAATTAATTCGTCATTTCATTTCTGAGGCCACTGCAGTCACCTGTCTATCACAGAAAAAAAAAGGCTCTACATTAACTTTTTCATGTAAAAACGGTTTGATCATAATGGGGCTAATTATTTTCTGCCCTTCCACACGACCTAAGATCAGAAATATTCAAACTGAAACTTTTTTTACGCACAACATTTTTCTCTTTGTGTTCCCAAACATGACCTCGATGTAACCAGACCAGTTTTCTGGCGACCAGTGGATTACGGCATAAACACACATTCAGTACGCCAAGGCCCGCTGGCTACTCCCTTCACTTCCAGCCATTAACTTTCAATGCTGAAGCTACACAAAGGGGATATCCAGGCAGTGGTTTCCAATCTGTATTTTATGCACCCTTAAGAACACGCAATAGCTTGACATGTAACTGTATCAGTAAGAAGATAATGCATTAGTAATCAGTACATTTACACTCAAGTAATTAGGTATCATTAGGCGTTTAATTAAGCAATACTGAATCCACATAATGGGGACGGTTCAGGCAATGGTTTTCAATCTGTAAAACATGCGCCTTACGAGCAGGCAAAGGCTCTAAAGGTGAGTGTGTCAGCAAGGAGACGTAATATACTATTAGCAATGAATATTAGCAACTAACTTAAGCGAAGTCATTAAGTATCATTAGATTCTGATGTTCAATGAAGCTATTCAACGATTCGCAAATGGCAATAGTTCTCATGCTGTGATATTGGTAATCCTGATGAAAGCTTTATAATGTAGTTCTACATGGTTAGATTAGAAACAACTGTCTGAGATCTGATCAAAGAATTACAAGAGAAATGCCTGATTTGAAATCAAATTTTCATCACGTGATGAAAGAACAAAATTCTTAGATTGATAAATGCCCGAATCACGAAATAGAATTCATGACAACAAAGATTTTCGAGCAGGACATTTTCAGTGTATTCTATTCCAAGGGTGGATTTAGAATATTAGGTGACATTTCTGCGATGTGCATTCAGGTCAGATCTCGTTCCGGAAAACTGAGTTTCAAGCTGAAAATAAGATTTTCAGCTCATGTCTAGGATGTTCTTGTGTAGTTTGTTTCTAACCTTTCCTCCGGCTTCCCTCTTTAAGGATACATAAGCAGTGACATCATCATCTTTGGCGACAGGTTGTGGTCCAAAAGAAACATGATTTGGCATTGGTGACTATCCTAACCTCTGCTGGGAAGAGATGGGTCAGTTTCTATCCGAATTCAAAAAGGCATTATCTTCTCGCTCCCTCTCAGACGGGGGGGAGATGTGTATAAGAGACAGATATCTGANATATTGAGTCCAAGGTTGCATTAATTCGTCATTTCATTTCTGAGGCCACTGCAGCCACCTGTCTATAAGAGAGAGAGAGAAAAAAAAGACTACATTAACTTTTTCATGTAAAAACGGTTTGATCATAATGGGGCTGCCCTTCCACACGAACCAAGATCAGAAATATTATTTAAACTGAAACTTTTTTTTTACGCACAACATTTTTCTCTTTGTGTTCCCAAACATGACCCCGATGTAACCAGACCAGTTTTCTGGCGACCAGAAGATTACGGCATAAACACACATTCAGTACGCCAAGGCCGGCTGGCTACTCCTTCACTTCCAGCCATTAACTTTCAATGCTGAAGCTACACAAAGGGGATGTCCAGGCAGTGGTTTCCAATCTGTATTTTATGCACCCTTAAGAACAAGCAATAGCTTGACATGTAACTGTATCAGTAAGGATATATAATGCATTAGTGATCAGTACATTTACACTCAAGTAATTAGGTATCATTAGGCCACTGAATCCACACAATGGGGACGGTTCAGGCAATGGTTTTCAATCTGTATTCTATGCACCCTTAAGAACAGGCAATAGCTTGACATGTAACTGTAACAGTAATGATATATTATGATGCATTAGTGATCAGTACATTTACACTCAAATAATTGGGTATCATTAGGTGTTTAATTAAGCAATACTGAATCCACACAATGGGGACGGTTCAGGCAATGGTTTTCAATCTGTAAAACATGCGCCTTACGAGTAGGCAAAGGCTCTAAAGGTGAGTGTGTCAGCAAGGAGACGTAATATACTATTAGCAATGAATATTAGCAACTAACTTAAGCGAAGTCATTAAGTATCAATAGATTCTGATGTTCAATGAAGCTATTCAACGATTCACATCTGGCAATAGTTCTCATGCTGTGATATAAGTAACCCTGATGGAGCTTTAAAATGTAGATCTACATGGTTAGATTAGAAACAACTGTCTGAGATCTGATCAAAGAATTAGGAGGGAAATGCCTGATTTGAAATCAATTTTTCATCGCATCATGAAAGAACAAATTTCTTAGATTGATAAATGCCCGAATCACGAAATAGAATTAATGACAACAAAGATTTTCGCGCTGGACATTTTCAATGTATTCTATTCCAAGGGTGGATTAAGGATATTAGGTGACATTTCTGCGATGTGCATTCAGGTCAAATCCCGTTCCGGAAAACTGAGTTTCACGCTGAAAATCTTTATTTTCAGTTCATGTCTCGGATGTTCTTGTGTAGTTTGCGTTTAACCTTTCCTCCGGCTTCCCTCTTTAAGGGAAGACACTACCCTTATTCAGAGACTGTAAAGCACATGACTTGGTGTGCAATTTATCTCCACGTGTGCACTGGATTTCTATACAAAATTGCACACCAAAGTGCTGAATGGTGCATTCTTGTCCCTAAAGGGTGATGATCTTAGGACAAGTGTTATTAGCTATGACAACAGTTGTTCGACACCAGATTTCACCCATATATCTTAGACACCTTTATGCGTGATCCTATGAAGGCTTTTTAAAAATTTTTGTCTTGACGCAGAATTATCTGAAACTATAAACACCCTTTGATGTTAAATGAAATAATTATTTATCTAGACAGGAACTCGGGAAAAGCCTTCATAGGATCACGCATAAAGGTGTCTAAGAGACGTGGGTGAAATCTGGTGTCACACAACTAATGCCGTAGCTAATAACACTTGTCGTAAGATCATCACCCTTTAGGGACAAGAATGCACCATTCAGCACTTTGGTGTGCAATTTTGTATAGAAATCCAGTGCACACGTGGAGATAAGTTGCACACCAAGTCATGTGCTTTACAGTCTCTGAATAAGGGTAGTGTCTTTTAAGGGTACACAAGCAGTGACACCATCATCTATGGCGACAGGTTGTGGTCCAAAAGAAACTGACTTGGTACTGGTGACTATCCTAACCTCTGCTGGGCAGAGATGGGTCAGTTTCTATCAGAATTCAAAAGGGCATAAACCTCTCGCTCCCTGTCAGACGGGAGCCGAGCAAAATGTCTTAAAAGCTATGGGGTGAATCAATCTGGAAAAAAAAGCCTAGAAAAGTGCAATACCAAAATTTCATTACGGAGTATTTAGAGATACCGGTGTAATGGTGTGCATCAAGATCTCACTATAACCCTCAATTTTTTTAATACATTGACGGTGGTAAATTCATATAATGAATACATTTTTATTTCACTGGCAAATTTGAAAGTGTTGAGCCCGTCTGAATCACTCTGAACAATACAAGTGAAGAGTTAAACTTCTTCCCCCTCTTTCTGTATATATGTCTTGATTCTCTCTCTGTATGCCTCTGTCTCTCTCTCTCTGTCTCTCTCTGTATGTCTCTGTCTCTCTCTGTCCCTGTCTCTCTCTCTCTGTCTGTCTCTTTCTGTCTCTCCTTCTCGCACGAACACATACCTAGGTCATGATGATACTATCGACCATCATAATCCATCCATCACTCTCTACCACTAGATCTGTTTTCACATTACAGGTCAATCAAAGCAGGATGTTTGCATTCAAATCGACAAGATAAAATCATTTAGCCTGATCACAGATTTCATTTTGGTAACGCAATTAGTTTTAACCTCGGGCTGCCGAAAACGGATCGTTCGATCGATCTTGATTGTCTATGGCTCATGTGCTTCCACATCATCGCTTTATTTTACGGATCGATCAGGGAAACACGATTACGTATTGACAAATTACCTCACATTAAGTTTGTTTTTCTTATTTCTTAGCTAGAAAAATCGTTTTCAACCCCTTCCAATCTGAAATTAATAATTTTTTTTTTTTTTGTTGACAGTTCTCGCCCACCACTTCAATGTCTGGTGGTGTAGATTTCGATATTGTTACAGAAAAAAAAATGCACGATGCCTATTTCAGTACCACTTCCACAAAATAAACTAAACAACGCAATGTCTTTGTATTTCGTACTTAGTGATATATGTTGATAGTGACTGCTATTTTTTTTACATGACATCAAGCATATTTACCTTAGTAAGATAATCAGCCTTCTAACCCCAAGATCAAAGTGATATTTACAGGCTTAAGGGAAACGGGTTGTTGCAGTTAGCGAGCAAAATGTTAATTTCTCAAAGTGCTTGGATGAATCATACTAAATATAAAGTCTTTTGACAAGAGAAACTTATGATGATTCTTTTGCCGAACTCATATTTTTGCTTTTTTTTGTGTGTGTGTGTGACCTATGTCGATGCTCTTATCAAAACAAAATATTTGTTGGAAAACTATGAATGCCCTTATAAAATAACCGCCACTGGACAGGGTTTTGTTGAATCGAAGAGTTATATCCAAACATAATCGCTCAAAAACAATTTTGACAAAGATAAGCGCTTTTGTATGGAGATGTTAGACATGTTTTCTTCCAAGTACCCTGGTGTTTTGCTCTTAAAACGCCTCGCATTCCAACGAGTCATGAAATACACAGTATCGCCTACCCCTGCCTTTACAAGCTGGTCGTGACACAACCTTAAGTTTATATTCAACATGAGATAAAACCACTTATCTCATGCTCAAGATTTTAGTAAGACAAAGAGTTTTAGATTCTATAGTGGATGTGACGTCAGCAAAACAAACAGAACCGTGTTTGTCTGCGTCTTAAATCGTTAAGCAGACTGTATAACGTAAGAGGTCATGAGCGTTTACACAGTTATCGTCACCGCAGAAGTACAAGACAAATAACAGTTGAATTCTTACATTAGGGACCTCATATTCTGATAACATTGTAGATCTGAAGTGCGCACGTATTGGTGCGTTAGTGCGTGCACGATGAAGGTGTGTTGGAGCACACTTCAAAATAAGATAACACAGGTAAAGAAACAGGGGAAGCGAGATTATAAAAGAATGAGCTGTGAAGTTTTACGATGTTTACTTTTGTTGCTGGTTAAAAAGACGTGTCACCTAGGCTGACTAAGCGCGTCTATTTTAAGTGCGTGTAGTGACACACAAGAAAGACAAAAACAAACAAAAAAAAAAGAACAAATACGAAGACAAAGAAAGAAAACTATAAGATTTAAAAAAGAGAGAAAATGACAGAGAAAAATGTTGTGTGATAAGGCGAGCGAAATTTGATATGAGGCTTAACGAGATAATGAAAGATACTGTGACCGTGACAGACAGAAGAGGAGAGAAGATGAGACAAAATAATGTTGTAGGTGAAGTTTGACAGAAACCGGCACAACAGGATGAGAGAAAGGGAAGGTAGCGAAGTGATCAAGGCGTGCAATGTGTAAACAGGGCTGGGATTAAAATCCAACATACTTAGAACAGACTGACATACACACTATTGTATCCCACCGACATTAAAACTTAGACCCAGGTAAACCACTAGGTGACAATGGAGCCAAAGAAAAAAAAAGGTGAAGGAGCTGCAGCGAAAGAGATGAGTGTATAGAAAACCACATAAGCGCCACTATTATAGCCGTGGCCGGGAACAGCGTGTCGCATCTGATGTGTAGCGTAGACCAATAAAATGAACATTTAACATCCGTGAGAGGATGAATGAAACCCACAATGAAATGACAGACTAAGCGACACTCGACAGCTATACAGGTTTAATATTCGCCATCTCATTCTTATTATGGTGACCGAAAAGAAGGGAGGAATTCCCTATGTGTGCCAGAAAGATTTCCTCAAGTAACACACCGAACCAACAACATACCCTGACCCTAACCATAACCCTAACCCAGTGTCAGGGTTAGGTTTAGGGTTACAGTAGGGTTAGGGTTAGGGTATGTTGTTGGTTCGATGTGTTCCATGCGGAAATCTTTCTGGCACACATATGGAATTCCTCCCGAAAAGAAGTTAGAAGAGACAGAAAATGACAGAAAAGACATGACAGAAAATTACAGAAACCATCACAACAGACAGAGCTCGCAAGTGGTATTATACAAGATGTATTAACTAGCGAGAGAGACAGTGAGTCATACATGTTTTATAAAGAACCGATAAACACACCCAGCAAACAATGACAACGGCAGGATACAGGTATAGACACGGTACAGTAACTAGGCCATAACCATTATAAAACACGATGGTGACAATCAGAGATGTGGAAAAGACAGAACGAAAAAAACAGACAAGGGAACACCAAAGAAACCGCCAAGACCAAATATAATACCGAGAATCGATTGTCGTGCGAGGTGTATATGCGACAAGCAGCGCGAGAGACAGGTATTAATGCTGAAGAGAAGAGAGACAGACAGACACACCTGACCCAGTGACAGGAGTTAGCGATACACAGATATAATACATACCACGCCGTACGGCTGATAGTTCATCTTGGATTAATCCTCAAAATATAATCTATCCAAGTCTTAAGTCACATTCCCAAATCAGAATGGTCGTTCTTAAATCCCAGGTGTTTCCGTTGGTCCAATGCCTATAACTGCGCCCTTGAAATACCGCGCCTCTGGTGACAGGCAAGGGTTAATATGCAGGTCACTCCCACTGGTTCTCCCCCACGCGTGGCCCGCTGCTACACCGGGGGTACCCTCGCGCCATCTTTGTTTACTTCCGTACTAGCCCCTACGCGCAGTGGTTCTCAAAATAGTGAGGGGAGAGGGTAATTACCTATCATTATAGGTAGAAATGAACGCTTGAAGATGTGATATTGTTAAAGATGCTCCACTCGATCAGTATAATCGAAGAGCATGCGCAGATGTCGTTATACCAAAAGGAGATGTGTGTCAACACCACCAGAGTGGCCATGCACTATTTAGGCACATGGCCCCATGGCATTCGCAGCGGGTGTATCAGATGAAGAAAATTAGAATTAAACTTTCTGCTCTAGGCCTACAGCTTGCTGACCCTGGTGTGCGAAACCAAAAAAAAAAAAGGGGGGGGGGGGGGAGACTTCTCCAGTATTTCAGACTTGTGGGTTGGACGAAAGAGGGCAGTGGTGATACTGAGATACAGTCATCATGTTGGAAATCATATCTTCCACATAAGCGAAACATAGCCTCGACTCTGGGAACCTCCGCTTACAAATTTTAAATTAATGGCCGTGGAGAGTTGAAAAGACTGCCTCAGCTCAGACGGATGTGCTTTCATATTTAAAATACTAGACGTATTAATATCAAGTTTTCTTTACCGTAACTTTTTTCCGTGCGTTTTTTTTNGGGGAGAGGGGATAAGGTGAAGGACAGTAAACTTGCTTTACCCTAACGTTCCGATATGGAGCGGGCGTTTGATTTTTTTTGTTTTTTTCAAAACAGTGCAATCTCCCATCATGTCTCTACATTTATAACGCGGGATAGCCTTTCAGGACATGGCTATAGCGATCTTCCATTGTCCATATCTAATGGATGAATTACAAAACGGATTCAAATTCCAGAAAACCAACCCAAAAATTCTTGCTTTTAAGGTGTTCGAGTTCGTGAGTGAAAGTTGTTACATGAAATTATGAAATCGAAATCAGAGCATTCTAACGAATTTTGCGCGTTTTTCGAGTACTGTATGTAACATTCGATGACCAGAGGTTCCACTGAATTACAAAATGTATATATTGTAGGCTAGACCACAGTGACATCATCTTGGCTCTTTCCCCAAAGTTACTCTATGTGTTCTCTGGCAAAATGGCGCGCAGCAGAACAACTGATAATGACAACGTTAGGTGTTATCGTCCTATCTGGTAATCTCTGAAAAATTACAGGCATCCTGGAGTTGAATTGAAGTCATGCCGTGGACAAACATCACCCTAGTGAAAGTGAAGTTATGTAAAGTATTGTATCAATCCAAGTGCGTCGAGGCGTGACATTTAATCTCTCCCCGTTTCATTTTCTATGCAGTTTCGCAAGTCAAGTAGCATACAGGACAAACACACAAAAAAGTGTTCATTATTCACAAGCTTATGCTACACACCTCCATTCAGAGGCGTATCAAAGCCATTATCATTTAGGCTTGGGGAGGCACAAAAGCTGTCTTTTGAGGAAGAGATGAAAGTGGGGGAGGGGGGAGGGAGGGGGGCTGCCCGTAAAAATAAAAACATAAAAAAAGGTAGCTGAGACTGAGCTGTGTGGGACCAACGTCACTCGTCCCTCCCACCCCCTCCCATCCCCAAAAACACACCACACACCTTGTCTTCGCCACTGTCTGCACTTTAAAGATATTTTTTTTCCAAAACGCCACTGTGCCCTCGTAGTGAGACGTGCCGGTGACGAACAAGTTGGGATGACATCCTGGTTATAACTCTTGGTTCCCCTTAGGAATAGCATCCCATTCACAAACGTCTGAGAACCGTTAGACTGCGGCATAAACTGTGTAAGTGGTTCAGCCAGCGGGTAGTATTGTATGTGATCATATCAAACTGTTCTTATCGGACCTCTCTCGTTATCACAGAATTTAGTGGCCTAGAGGGTGAATCACTGGCACTAAATATTCTGAGACACAATAAATAAAATTCTACACTCAGAGACACCCGAAATAAACAGACCCGCGATCACTTTAATACCAACGGATGTATTATTATTTCTTATGTATATTATGTTAGATTTAACACTCTTTTATATTACACATTTATTTCAAGTTATAGCTTGTGCACGTAACGGAATGGAAAAAAAAAACGTTAACGCGCTTCAAGAATACAATGTTGCCAGTCATTCCTTTGGACGAACTTGATTTCGCCGTAAATGAGTGAACATTTGTCATTGTTTAACAAAGAAAAAGGGGTTAGGAAAAGGGTTGAGTTACGGTGAAATCGGGCACACTGCATTCCTTTGACGAAATGACGTCATGAACCATGACTTTGTTTCTTTTTAATATTCCTCTGATAAAACCCAGATATGAAGGACTCATTTAAGAAGTATAGCATGTTATGAAGCATAAAATTTACATGTGTGGATTCGTTGTTATTCTATCATTTCATTATTCAATTGAACCCTAGCATAAAGCAGACCCCAATAATAAANCTTTGACGAAATGACGTCATGAACCATGACTTTGTTTCTTTTTAATATTCCTCTGATAAAATCCGCATGTTATGAAGCATAAAATTTACATGTGTGGATTTGTTGTTATTCTATCATTTCATTATTCAATTGAACCCTAGCATAAAGCAGACCCCAATAATAAATATATATGTACTTGTTTCAGTCATCAAGGGCATTTTTAACATGAAGGTTCTACTGTATGTAGTTGTTCATAAAACTTTGGCGTTCTTCGCTGTTGGCCCTAACTGTTAATCACAGACTACGGCGTCTCTCTGCACCATCGATAAGGTACGTTTTCAATCGACTGTTATTCAGCTTGTTCTACAGATGTCGCCAGTGACGCCGTTTACTGTACATAACAATCATAACCAAAAAAAAAATCGATACTCGCGGGACATGTTCAAATAATCATAACCACTCACCACAGAATTACAACGCTGCAGACAATATTGTATGAGGGTAAAGAATTACAATGGTTAAGGAAACAACATTAAATACGTCAGTGACAACAACAACAGATAAACTTTGTGAACTCATAACTTGGGAACACAAACTCTGACGAACACAACTTCTGTTTTTACACAACGCAATCGATATGTTTTTACAGTGTATGAGCGACAACAACTAATATGGAAAATGGAAACTGTGTTATTATATTTCAATGAATTCGGGGAATACAATATATACAACCATCGTATGACACACAATAGTTCTGAATATTATGCGCTCTTTTCGTAAAGCGTATTCATGTGTTACCAAATCAACAACTCAACCAGTTCAGTGACCGCATGCATAATCCATATGTTAATTAACGTATTGCATTAACCACGATGAAAACTACTAATGTTTTGGGAGTTTCCCGTGGTTACTGCATTGCGTTAACTAACGTATGGATTATGCATATAGCCACTGAATTATTTTTTTTCTGTCTCTTATACACATCTNGGGGGGCGACAGCGCGCGTGAGTATCAGGAATGGATCATTTCAAGGGCCAGTACAACAAGAATTTGAGAACTCGGTTTCTTGAGAATCAGTCCATGATTTCCAGTTTGTGAGATGTTTGAACTCATCATGAAGTTTAGCTGATATATAGAAAAAAACAAACCCTAGGTGGGAGTATTACATTCGAGTAGGCGGGCTTTTAGAACACAGATATATATGAGATTCGAAGTCGTGGGGTCCTGATTGAAAGTCGTGGGGTCCTGATTCAAAGTTGTGAGGTCTTGATTGAAAGTCGTGGGGTTCTGATTGAAAGTCGTGGGGTCTTGATTCAAAGTCGTGAGGTCTTGATTCAAAGTCGTGAGGTCTTGATTCAAAGTCGTGAGGTCTTGATTCAATGTCGTGGGGTGCTGATTCAAAATCGTGGGGTTCTTCTTCATTTATTTTGAGGAGAGGGAAGGGATGGCAAGGGACATGTACAACAACCATAAAAGAAGAAAAAACTGATGATGTAAGGTACACAGCCCTAGACTATTTCATTTCAAACAGCTACATCTGTGAATCCTGTATGATTTTTTTATTCTTTTATGAGTAATTTTTCGATTTGAAATCAAAACTGGCGACGTGTTCATCTACGCGTAACGGCCAAACTGCTGACATCAGGCACAAGGAGCGGTGTAGCCTTGTGTCGTCATGAGTATAGGAATGTTCCCCACACACCCGGACAATGGTGGATACAGGAAAGCCATTTAACTTACGCCTGACACAGCTCTCAGTGGGTCTCGTTATATTATATTAGGTCGAGCTATTTCCCCAATACAAACAAACCTTGGGCCACATCGGGGCCTGAACCTCCTACAGTCGATTTTGGTTAATGGAAAGCTGCCTAACTGCAACAGCTGTTACAAAACAGACCTTTTTGGTTTTCGGTCTAATCTATGAGTTGAAAAGGAAACACGGTTGCTAAATGGCATCCTACGCTTTATCGCAACATTTTACGTACTTGAACTAGATCGTGGTTAAGAGGAGAGGTCTGTATTGGAGACATTTGAAACAGATCTACTACTTGTTCAAGCCGAATGGGAAAAAAAATATGTGAAAAGGGTTACACCTGTAATGGCATTTTATAAACGTATATTACTATAAATTGTCTAGATCAACTAGATGAAATCAGGAACTGAAATAGATTTATAGGTTACAGAGAGACCAGATTTGCCTTTGCCATACAGATAAAGTAGTCTACTTCCAAAAAGCAAGGCCAAGAAACATTCAGTAAGGCGGACGAAAACTGCCGCCCAACGGATTGCCGGTCGTTCGGCGGACAATCAAGTTTCATTTCTTTGTACTCTTTCATTTTATATTCAAGAGTAATGATGTGTGCAGGTGTGTGTGTGCGCAATGTGCGCGTGTGTGTGTGTGTGTGTGTGTGTGTGTTTGTGTGTGTGTGTGTGTTTTGTTGTTGTTTT
>JAWQUT010000043.1:1308352-1329128 GCA_033807755.1 Ellobium chinense
GAGGTGTATGTGAGTTTATGTGTGTGTGGTATGTGTGGGGTGTGTATGTGTGTGTCTGCATGTTTGTGTGTGTGTGTGTGTGTGTGTGTGTGTGTGTGCGCGCGTCTGTGGCCTAGTCTGTAGGTTTACGTGGACCGTTGCTTAAACTAACTCAGACGCTTGAACTTTCCTTGTTTTCACGTCCTCTCAGTCACTGCGTCTCTCTGTCGTTCTATTGCTCTCTCTGTTGACTCTTGGCAACCTGTTCACTCGCTTTTCTTGGTCTCTTACTTAAATTGTCAGTCGTGAAAAAAAAAAAATAACAGAAAAGCGAAAACAACGACTATACTTTTAAATAAACTTTAAAAAATATTTTTAGTTTTGTGTTAAACCTGGACAGAACTATACCTAATTTCAAGAGCAGTGGTGGGTAAGTCTCATTCTGCGCCGCATGCATACCCCATTTTTATGGAAAGTCGATCACACATACCCTCTGACAGAGCAAGTACTTCACCTCAGATCTGAACTGGCCGGAAATCTAAAACCTGTGACTAAAACAATACAGACAGAGTTATGTTCCTTGTTTCGATCATAAACTGTAAACACTGGACGACAGGGTCCGGCTACAATCGATTTCTGCGAGAGTGCAGTTAAGTGCGCACGTTAAGTTTATGTCATCGCTTCAACATACTCTAACCCCGCTTTGCGCGTCAAACCTTGTATTACAACATACGGCGTTAAGTTCAGGCCCCTGTACTGACCACAGCATTGATCACCCCCATGAAAACTTAGTACTGTATACTGAGAAACAGATCATAAGCCAAGAACTTGACCGAACTAATGGGTGATCTTGGTTAGGGGTTGGTTCTCAAACTATCAAAAGGAAGGGGTTTAGATCTAAATAACTGTGCGTATTTCCTGGAAAAGACCGAAACCTCGCAGTGAATACCTCGGTGTAAACCTCGGCTGGAATCAGTCCATCAAACAGAAACACATTTAGACTATATATTTTTATCAGCTGCTGAAGGTATGTGTTACCAGAAATTCTGTGCTACTCAAAGCGCATTTTATGAGAAAGAAAGAAAGCAGTTGGGATTCTTGAATGAGAGTTTCAGGGGAATGGGTTACGCAATGACACTGTTAACAGAGTTCCGATGTAGTAATAGTAACTGCATGCAAAATCCAACATTCAAAGCAGACTGCAGGGCTGTATGACTTTCTAAACATGCACCGGGCCACTAGTGGAACTTGCTGCAAAACACACGGACAATACCAGCGAACAAACTGGTAGGATCAGGACGTTGAAGTTAAGTTCAACCGAGACGTTGAAGTTAAGAATCACTGGTGGAGGTAGGACAACCGAGTCCTATGACCTGTGGCATTCGGTGGACATTCGGCAGGCGCTACGCTTGGCTTGTTCCAAAGAAAGATTGTAACTACGCAGGAAATCACTACATTTTTCTAAATGTCACGCATTCTGCATTTCTCTGGGACACAATGAGACTTAAAGTTGCGCCATCTGACTCTTACTGTCGAAAGGGAAAGCCTGTCTACAAATGGCCGTGGTCATGACCCACATGGACATGCTTTCAAATGTCACGTATTAGACACATTTATATCAATTTTATTTACCGTGACACTCCAAGGAGCAGTAAACAAGTGAACTGCAAAGTTCTTTTGCAATATGAAATCCATTACTTGGGAGATTCGGGGGGAAAAAATAACACTCCGGCAGGAAGCATGCAACGGAATTCTTAGTGAAATGATCCATAATGCTTCTCCTGTCCTTTTATTTCCCCGTCCAGTGAAGGCATCCAACGATAAGCCGTCAGTCAGAGTTCCCTTCCGCCACGTCAATCTGAATCAACTAGGCCTACTTCCTACTGTTAAATTTTGATTCCACATTCCACTTTAACGGCATGTGGCAGAAAAAAGTTGCGGTGGAGGTGGAAGTGGGGATGGGAGGGGGAAAGTGGGAGGGGGAAAGAGGGAGGAAAGAGTGATGGTCTTCATTTTCACCTGCTGCGCAGAAACCGCTGAGAGAAAGGCAGGAGTCCAGTCCTACTTTTCAGCAAGATGGAGTAATAAAATTATACAGTATTATACCGCAAGCCCGTCGATCGGCCGTGAGTTAGATTTAAGGTCCATAAACTTCAAAGCTGGCCGTTGATACATTCTAGGACAAAAAAGCACGGCACAAGGAGAATAATCATGGTAGTAAATCACGGGTCAACAGTCTGAACTCAAATAACCTAGTCCATCTGTTTGACTGCAATCTATTTTCCTGCTGGCTGCATTTATTTTAGACTACACTCGGCAATACCTATATATATATATATATGCACAAAACAAATGCAAAATCCACAAAACTAACATCCATAGAACATACTCAGCCAACAGCACCTAATACACCTTCTTGAGTTTTTATTCCTTAATGGATAAGTTATAGAGCTAGTCTTGTTGATACGCAGGTGAGCTATGTATCGCTAAGGGAGAATATCCAGGTAAATCATTTAGTCGATAATAAAACGAGTTACTTCCCATCTATAGATGCGGTGGGCATAATCTCTCGGTAGCCTGTCCAAGTATTGGCTGGGTTTGGCAATGGGAAGACGGGATAATTAAAGCAAGCGATTACACTCATATAGTCTAGTCATCTAGTCCTTAATTCTACTCCATAACTTTTAATCCTGAATAAGTAGTTTACATTTTAAAAGAATAAAAAAAACCAAAACCTCAAATGAAATGCAACAAATAAGTTCATGCTGGTGAGGACGGTGGTGTATAGTCCTTTAGAGTGACTGCATAGGGACTGAATGCCATATCAAGAGACTTACAAAAACCACAAAATAATATTCCTGGACGATTAACAATTTATGTACCATGCTGTGGCATTATCAGAATGTATAACAAAATTAGAAGCATAAAAAGCATTATATATAGAGTCACTGTGGATGAAAGGAAGACTCCTGCTGTATATCAGTATGTATCACTGTGTGAGTTCTTTTACAGCATGAAATGAAATAGTGAGAAAATATCAAAGTACCAATTAATTACAAAGACATCAGATATATGTACCAAACAAGGAGGGAATTAGCATGAAGGAATAACTAAATACGCTGAGAAGGAGGAGAAAAACTGTATGTTGCAATAACTTTTATTCCATTAACATTCTACAAGATGACTTAAGAATTCAAAAAATTATGTACACCGAAGCCAAAGTTATCTACCCTCTGAAATTTCTATAGAAATTATGGGTTTTGCAATACTTCAAAATCTTTGCAAAGCCACCACTCATAACGTCAGTTATTACCAAAGAGAAGTTTCTCTGGGTTTTGATGCCTTGCTGGGGAAGTTTATTTGTGTACAGACAGATCTCCTAGCTATTTCTCTAGGCAACCATTCTAACCAGACATTGCAAGGTAACATCTGCCCTGCAACAACATGAGGGTTGTATGACTGTTATTTGGTTTCAGATCTTATCGTGTTTTGTTATTATGCAACTATGCTGGGAAAGTAAGCAAAGTCTCTGATCTTAAGCCAATGAAGTTGACTCCAATAATGTAAATGATTAGTTACTATCCGCTCACAAACATTATATCAAAGAAGGGAAATTTCTAAATTTGCATATGTAAAACATAACAATGAATGTTGTGTACACTGTTACAGTTAACTTTGGTCTTAAAATAGTTGTAGATTACAATCAACTTTGGTCTTACTTAAAATAGTTGCAGATAGTGAAAGAGTTCACTTAAAGAAAGAATGAATTATTAAATGAAGTAGCATCAAGAACAAGTAAGAAGTAGGAGACTTAAAGAAATGCTACTACTATGTAACACACTCCAAATGTACAGTAGGTCAAACTACATTCATTTTATATCATTTATTTAATGTGGCTCCTAACACTCAACAAGTTATTGTTTACGAAATTCACCAGTCTGAATTCTAAATTTATTCTGTTTCATATTGAATGTCAAAAATCGCCAACTAACAACTTCTCCTCAAAATGTTTGTGGGTGGGACAGCATTAAATATGGTAACACTGAAGTGAATACATGTTGTCTAAAGTGGCAATTCTGAACAATTCAAATGAATGACAAATAGGCAGAACCCGGCTGATGATGTATTCATGGGAACATCATACAGATTACTTGTATTTTCTTTTAACCATGTAACAGCTTGTATGCTACCTCAATGCTCTCCCTTACATCTTCCACCTGTAGACTAAGAGGAATCAGGTAACAAATTTTAGATGCACTGAGTAGAATGCCATTAGCATGATGCTGTGACTATAAGTGCTAGGCTATCACTGAATGCTTGTCACTAGGCTAAGCATTATTGCTGCAATAGGCTTTGTGTTTGTACCATGACTGTCGAGCTTTTAATTTATGCAAAAGAAACCCCTTCTAACCCAACCGGCATGGAATTTGTCTCTCTTTTACTTCAGTGATAAGATTAATCACCCTGCCTATTGAATTACAGGCACTTGCAGCAGTGTGCCTGGCAAGACAAGCCCAGACAGCACCAGATGTAGGGTTCTTGCACCATAACAAGAGAGTTGGTATGATGTTGTCGCGATTGGATTTTGTTTCTGAGTCAGCTATTGTTCACTCTATTCAGTTTGTGCTTTTTTTGATTGAGTTTCTCATAGGATCTAACAACTATATTAAATAGCCTCATACATCTGCATTCAGGAGGCTGGGTTGGACAGTTTGATGTATCACATATGGCTTGATTATTGCCTCCCTTTAAGCATATTGCACAACAGCCCAAGGATATCTAAGACAACTATCCCTTTGAGACTTGAGAAGTATTTCATAGCAGTACTAGTGTCTATAAAGGGCTTTTGAAATAAATGTGTTTGAGTGTTATATACTAATCTAATCTCATACTGCTAAGTTTCTAATTGTTCATCCTGTCAACTCTTGTTATTCAAAAGAGCTTTCAAAACATAACATATTTCTCTAACTTTACAGAAAGTACGAAGGGAAACCTCTGTTCAATCACAATTTTTTTCTGAGCCTCAGCAGAGTTAAGGTTAGAAAATGCTGACTTGGCTGTGTTTAGATGAAATGTCACAATTTGTGGAAAAATTGTACCTAGATATTGATGATACCTGTCTAATGTCCTCATGTCGAATTCCATTTTCAAAGGCTACTCAATCATAATTGACTGGACATATTGCTCAAATCTCAAATATATATCCTCGCTCATTTTTTTATTATTGTCAGATTTCCTCATGAACTTTAGTCAAACATGGATGCACCACTACCAGATAGTAGCAACTTGCATGCTGTCACCACTGATTGAACTGTATCTGTTTTCAACGATACATGGATGGAAGGGGGAAGGGGAAGGAGGTGGGGAGGCACAGGGGCTGATCTCCATTATAAGTTTTGTGCATGAATGCTGCAAGAAATAAATGTCCACGCTGTTGTGGCTACATGCCGCTGTTGTCCCACAGACCTGATTATTTATTTCATTATGATCAACATATCATTTAGACCGGAAAGTATGAAGTTCATTGTGAGAGTGGACGGATTTCAGATGACTGACCTGACGACAAGAATATGCAGCCAAATCCTAGGACTATATGTGCTGCTTGAAATGTAAAATGTGTCACCATGGGAGATTTCCTCACAGGTAAAAGATGCCAATAGCACCTGACATTTTGATATGCAATGTTAAATAGTTCCTATAAAATCAGAAAACTGGCCATGGGGAGGGGGAAAGGGGTTGGATTTGAATTTCGAAGGTTTAGAAGTGCAAATACATGTGTAGACTCAGAATTGGTGAGGTTTAGCCACTCAAGTATAAACTTTGTTATTGTTGCTAGGTGGGTAAGGTTACCCTGTTTACTGATTAAAAACGCCTAAAATAGTAGGCAGCCTGCTTCACTGCCTAAGTTCTCAAAATTTAATTGGTTTAAGGGCATTTTTCTTTGTGTCAAAATTTGGAGGAAGAGCTTAACATCATGTTTGGAAAGTGTTTTGGCCTGGGACCCCTGGATAAGTTAATGAGAGATGTAAAACCTAATATAGCCAACAGTGAAAAAAAACATTGGCATCTTCATACCTACAACATGTGGTGCAACATTCTTCATCTCTCCCACTGGTGCTTTAACTCATTTTCAAACTCTGTCTCTAATCCACCGGGGAGGAAGAGTCTGAGGATTTTGTCAAAATGCATCACTAATTTTTTTTTTCTCACGCCCAATTGCTCAAGACTCACACACACATAATACACACATACTGACTCATTTTCTTGACAATGGGCAAGGGTGGAGCTCCATCCTTTGATGAGCAACAGAGAGGGTAAGGGAGATGACTGCAACCAATGAAGTCTTCGGTTTCACAAAAAAAATATCATTAACTTGTTTAATAGAATAATCCTTACCTGTTACTGAATCGTACACTATCTGTGAAGGGTAACGTCAGTCTGGTTACGTCAAATATCAGCTGATGAACACAGATGATAAACACCTTACGATTGGTATCGACCAGGCCATTGTTGGTAATGGACGTTTTCAATCTTGGCTGCTCGCTATTGAATGAGTACTGCTGAAGGATTTAAGTTCGACTACCTGTATTTTCAACGATACATAGACTACAGAGGAAGGGGAACAGGAGTTGATTTCCAGAACCGTATTTAGATTTGTAGGATGGTTTATGTTCATTTTATAAACGAAAACAAACTACGCTAAATACTGCAGTCAAAGGGAGAGTCAGATTTGACAAGTTTAACATGTTTCTGGCCAATACAGTGATAGCCCATACATCTGATATTTCAAACGTATGCAGCACCAACAACAGTCGTAATTCCCCACATACAGCAACAACCTTCCTGACGCTTGTTAACATTGTCTCCGTTATCACCTTATGCATTGCTATGCTTTAAATAAGAAAAAAAATGAGATTCAGTTCTAATGCATTACATATTACTATTATTATTATTACTATTAATATTATTTTAATCTTGTGATCAGCACAGACTGGCACTGGAGTGACATGTTACTGAGTTTTTCTGATAAATATTGTTTACAATACAAAACCGAAGATATATTGAATTAAGGCGATAACCAGCATCAAAAGTGACCAAAAAAAAAAAAAACCAACAAAAAAAAAACGTATCAGAACTTTTTGTAGAGTTTGTCTCTGTGTCGTCTCTGTGTGCAGTTCCAGTTTCTGCGTAGATCTACAACTTAACCTCGATATAAAGTATGGCTCTGATGCCTGGAAAAAGTTTATTTATTGCTAAGGAATACTTAATGTCAAGATCCACCTGAATAATGAAATGACAGAATAATGATTAATTTGTGCATTGGAAATTCGTACTTAATAACGAGGTAGGTTTATTAAATGAGTATTTATTATCGAGGTTCAACTGTTCTCACTAACTCCTGTGACATCAAGCGCAGGCAGCCTGTTTGTTTTTGTTTTTTTTTTTGTCCCAAAGGGCCACCTTGCTCAAAGAGACAATTTTTTTAAAAAGCCATGAGTTCGCCCGACAAAAAGTGGACACTACAATAAAGTGACTATAAAGACTTTGGACTCCGCTTAACTTCCAATTTTTGCTAAGTGAAGATACGTTTCAAAAGAAGATATTTTAGACGGTCAAGACACCAGAATGGCTGTTTAATCGAAGAGTTTTTATGCTATGTGAAGCTGCGATAAACTGTAGCTTCTGCAATAAGTATGCTTCAGTTACACATCATCCAGCTGTCGTGGTAGAGAAAGCGATCTAGGACAAGAGATTTTGCAGCAGAACTCACTCTACACACTGTATTGTTATCGTTATCATGGAAGGTGAACTATATAACATGAACAACCTCAGATTCGATGTAAATAACAACAAATGCTAAGAGATAACATTCAGCAAATACTCATTTATGGCATGTATTGTCTCATGCAAGGAATATAAAAGCTAGCTAAGGAACCCAGTTATAGGTTGAAGTAGAGTGACATCATTTTTGCGTCTATCTACGAGTGTTCCTGCGTAGAGCAGCCTACATGTAAAACCTACTCCTCTGACATAAGGGGAAGGGGAGGGGTGGATCCTTTTTTCTTTGGATTATATTATCCTGTGGTATCGTTTCCATGTAGATGTAGAGTAAGTTGGTGAGATTTGTGGTGGTATACGTCGTCGGATAGCCTTACTCAAGAAGGACAATAAATGAAGCATAACGATAAAAACAACAACAACAACAACAACAACAACAACAACAACAAAACAACAGTAGTGATGATAAATGCAAGATAAAAAAAGAGTGTAGTTCTAAGTCGAGAAGTATATACTACAGTACATTATCATGATGACGATGATAGTTTCACATTTTTTTTTAAGATTTAAAATAGAAATATTGTGGAAATATGACAGGAGAGGTTTAAGCTTTCGCTGTTCATTAAAATTTTATTATAGTGATGAGAACAACGATGATGATGATGATGATGACGATGATGATGAAAATAACGATGATGATGGCGTTAATTTACAAGTGGTTAATATTAAACTGACTGCCGACAGAATTAATAAACAGATTCAAGATAATAAATGTACATGACATTCAGTTCTATAACTATTTGAATGTTAATCAAATTGCTGTAGAATGAAATCATGAAGACGATGAAGAAGAAGAAGATGATGATGACGAAGACGATGACGATGAATGAGTCTTTCTATGACTGGGCAAACTTTCAGGCAGTCCAACGTTTGTAGCTTGCTGAAAGTGTGGAGGTAAAGCTAAGTCATTTGCGCATGCAGAAACGGGATCTCCTTCGTTGCTGGGACTATGTGTTGTATTTTCGCTGGGATTATTCGTCATATTTTCACTGGGACCATTGGAAATGGTTGGGTAGGGGCAATTCATATCACCAATTTGCGAAGATATGTCAGAGTCATGGTTTTGCTTCTCTGAGGATTCGGTCTTGATTCTTTCAGGTGTCCTTTCAAATTCGATGGCTGGTATCGGCTGACATTGTCCGGTGTCTTGTGCTAGATCATAACATTGATAGCCAGTTGCTGAAGTTCCGTTGTCGTGCTGATAGACATGGTTTGATATCCCTTGGCTATCCCCAAATGCTCCTGTATTTTGCTGATTGATACAGTCTGAAAACCCGCGACTATCCTCAGCAGTTCCGTTGTCATGCTGATAGACGCAGTTTGATATCCCTGGATTATCATAAGACGTTCCGTTGTTGTACTGATGAATGTTTGGAATCCCTTGGCCTTGACATTCCTCAACGTTGCGGGAGCCTTGTATTGTGTCTATGGTACCATTACCGGCAGGGGTGTTTCCTTCAGGGATACGTTTTGTCTTGTCCCGTCTCAGTCTGTCTTTAATGTAGCGTTGTGCAGTTCTCACCTCCTCCTCTCCTTCATCACGGCCACAGTTTGTACACACCATAACCACGATACCCACAATGGACGCGAAAAAGGCGATACAACTTAAGATTGGAAGAACTCTAGTATCTGAGTCATTGTTATATATCGCATTATAAGCGATCATCAAAGTCAGACTGACAGTAAGAAAAAGTAAATTGATAAGTCCAAAGCAGGCTGATACATTTTCGAAGTTACGAGAATTATCGCCATGGCAGCAGATGGACAGGTTGAACTGAATAAGAATCGCCAAAGCGCCAAATGCAATGGCTGCCTCGCGGAGTCCAGTTCTTTCGCCATTTTCAGCGAAAGACGCAGCTGTCAAAACGATGCCTGCGAGACAGCAAAGGTAACAGGTGATAACCGAACACAAGAAGTCTTTGTGCATTATTACTACGCTGTGGTAAATGTCAGTATCTCAAGGTTGTTGGGAAGACTGGCTCAAGCATCTTCTTTTTTTGCAGGTATCAATTCAACTTTTGGTGGAGTGTGCATCAAGTGTTTGAACTTGCCTGACAGAAAAGAATAATGATTGCATGTGGATTTAAAGAGGAAGAGGTGTAAGGGAAGCAGAAAACAATAACACAACAATAACCCTACAATAACAACAATCATAAAAAAAGTCCAAATGGTTCATGAGTTAAGAAGAAAATGAGATGAAATTTCTGGCACATCAACAAACAGATAATTTTATTAAACTATTGCTGCAAATTTCATTGACTGGGCGCCATACTTTACCTGCAGCAAAAACAAATAAACAAACAAACAAAAATTAAATGTCAAAAGCTGGCGTGCTTAGGCCAGTGTTTGATAATTAACATAGTATATATGAATGTCCTATGAAAACAGAACAAATACTGTTTGAATTGTATCGTTAGAGAAGGTAAGAAGAGGACTATCATGCAGTTAATTTACCTGACGAGAGAGTGACCATTTGCCAGTTACTCCTAGCGTCCAAGGCACCGAGGAATGAATGCTACGCTGTTTACCTGTTTTGAAGAAGGACGCTGACCTCTGAACCGCTAGACTAACTTTGTCATCGATTGAGGCCTGGCTTGTTCACAACATGAATTACTCTAGCGGAACGAATATCAGTATAGTTATGAAAACGGCGAAGACACCACCTATTGTATTATACACATTCTGTACTGTGTTCATTTACAATTAATGTATTCAGTGGACACTCGATAGTAGGTTCTTCATTATAATCTTCAATAATGATTTTACTTCTTTGTTTAGAATGGTTCCACGTGCATTGATTCATTATTAATTTGTCAATGATTTTGAATTTGATAATAGGTATATTTTGGCTATGTATATAGGCATATTTATTATAGAGGTTTAACTGTATCCTTTAAAGATCAGTTATAAGTGGATGGAAGCCATCCTTTGATTCTCTTTGAGGTGACGTCACTTATTACAGACAGAGCCTAGAAGTCCGCCGTTTTGCTAGAGGATTAGAACGAAGAAAACAAACTGATAATGTCACTCTGCCAGCCACTTCTTGGAGAAATGAACATAATGCTGCAAGAATATGACTATTTTTTTTTCTAGAAGATCCAAGATTATTTTACTCTCATAGATTTGAGCATCACTGAGTCAAACTAACCAGCACCCTCTCCTCCAACAAGGGTGGTCTGTGGTGGTGGTTTTAGTAGTGATGGAGGGGAAAGAGTGAGAGGCAAATTTCGATACGCTGGATCCTGGACATGAGAAAGATACGAGACCCCTTTCATTACAGTCAATCACAATATAACAGGCATGGAACTGGTCCGGGAGAAGTTAAGGTTTCACACACTAAGGCAAAACATTGTAATGTCGAAATCTGACCGACGAAGACTTTGAGGGGTGGGAAATTCCGCTCTCACCCTTAAAACCGTTTTCTTTTCACTCGCCCCGCTAAAAAAAATCGGCATTCGGTCGGTTCTGATTTTCGAGGTCGATATGAAGTTGTGAACTGAGCTGATATGTAGTTAGAAAACTCCAGATCAGATCAAGATCAGATCAAACAGCCAAAATAGGTATAGTTCAGATCAAGATCAGTTCATCTAAAACAGCTGTTTAGCTCAGATCAAGTTCACGTGAACTGATCTAAGATCACGATCTGAGATCATTTGATCTCAGATCTGCCCAACCCTGTTTGCGAGGAAGACGCCAGGAGGTGATTTTGCCTCTGTGGCAGCGCTGAGCAGTTGGACTAATCAGAAATGGGCATTAATTACTTCGTCTTATGCAAGGATAATTAATAGACGCAAAGAAGAAAAAAAACTATTATTTCTTTTTTCTTTCGACTAATAAATAATTGGAGGATCCGGTTTCGACATACATGGACTCGACTGTATATAAGATAAATCTCTCTCTCTCTCTCTCTCTCTCTCTCTCTCTCTCTCTCTCTCTCTCTCTCTCTCTTCTCTCTTATTTATGCCTGCCGTCTCTCATTCCTCCCACCCCTTTCTCTCAAAAAAAAAAAATCTTCTCATCCTCCGGCCCGGGACTTGGGACATGTGCCCATCGCGTCCATGCCTAAATCCGCCACTGGACGAGAGTAATTGAAATTTACCAGATTGACATCAAGGTGTTTGCCTAACATTGAGTGATCCTAACACTGAGTGATCTTAACACTTAGTGATCCTAACACTGAACGATCCTAACACTGAATGATCCTAACACTGAGTGATCCTAACACTGGGTGATCCTAACACTGAGTGATCCTAACACTGAGTGATCCTAACACTGAGCGATAAACTTCTGTTAGGTATGAAATTAATTAGAGACTGAAACGAACCTCCCTCTCTCCCTCACCTGGCTAAACACTCGGGTCAAGACGACATTAAAGAGGTAAGTAACTGTAAACGTCTCAAAGGTCGCCGACCTTACTGTGTTTTTGTTCAGTGCAGGCCCCACTGGTCAATAGAGAAGAAATCGACACGGGTATCCTTGTTCAGGTCTACACAGGAATGATGAAAGAGTCATGAATGGTCCAGATAAACCATTCTCAATAACTCTAATGTTTTGTGGAAAAAAAAAAGGACGCACGTTGGTTTTCCTGCAAAAAAAATTTTTTTTCACATTCTTGATTGTAAGTTATTTAATACTCGTGTCCCAGGAAATGCTTATGCAAAACTGCGAATGCCTTTGATAGGGTAACAGAAATCAGACAAGAAGTTTATATAAGCAAAGAGCTACTTTCAAACAGAACCAGCACTTAAAAAACAGTTTTAACAATGATAAACGTTTTCGTGATAGTAAAGACTTGAAAGTAACAAGGCAGGACCCTGGACCTAAAAAGTCTCTATAGTTTACTTTTTTTTTCGTTATTTTACTTTATAGTCTTTTGCATTATTAAGTACTGAAAACAATCCGTGACCATTTGGACGAAAATTTGGACGGTCTCCTCATTAATAATGTATAGACTATTATCATAGAGGGATGAATGATTGCTTAACAACAGAATTAAAATATATGACTGGTTCATTTTTATGATTGTAGCCCTAGCAGAAACCAGGTGGCTTTCAGATGAGTAACAACTGGGATACAGCCAGGGCGTCCACAATGACAAAGGAACTCATCCCGATACCATACGGGTACCGAACAGGTCAGGACATTCCCAGAGACTAGAAGAAGAATCCATTTACCTAAGTAGATCCTAAATACTGTGTTTGCTAGATAGTCTCTGCATGTAAAAACAGGTACACAGACACACACAGACACACACACACACAGACACACAGACACACACACACACACACACACACACACACACACACACACACACACATACATACACACAAACACGGTACATTTACTCATGTATGAGTATGAGAGACTTATGAGGATGACAGGAAATCAGTCTTCAATTTCTTACNNNTCCCCATACCCCGCAAATAAAAAAAAATCCTCGCACGAAACTGCTGCCCAAAAGCTCTAGATTACGACGTTGATTTATGCTAAAGATTAGCTTGACTACCCCTTCAGTGCATTTTCAACAGCTTAGCCAGCTTGATATTTTATTCTGTTTATGACAGAAGACAAGATATTTATCACATTTAATAGTGCTTCGCCCCTCGATAAGTAATCGTGTCTGTAGTCAAAATATCATGCGATTCCGAATATACTCAAAGAAACGTTGTATCGTCCGTCATTATTTCACTGACATCAATACTGTCAATACATCACCGGAAAGTTGGAAGACATGGCCTCTAAATGAACGGTAGAAGATTATGCTTGTCAACATTATTGCTATTTTGTATCCTTTCTGGTCCATTATGCCTCCTTAAATTTAACATATAATTTAAATATTTCGCTGTTCACCATTATTACACCCATACTGAATGCTCTTAACCAAAATAAAGTTTTTAGCTTCTATTCTATAAATTAACATACCTTGTCCGTAATAATAGCACAAAGGAGTAATTCAGAGTTATTCCCCTTATATTAATACTTCCTGTTTTTCCGTCGCTGAAAGAAAATGGAAGATTTGCATGTTCAGCGGTAGTCGGTGTTAATTAATCGAGTAATAATGTCTGGAAAAGGAGTTAAAAAGAAAGAAGCTGCCGTCACTTCGACAGCGCCAGATGTCTTTGACTTGGAACAACAATTTATCCTACGATTGCCACCTGTGAGTCAGGAAACTGTCTAGTCTACTTTTCTTGTGTTTTTTTAGACCTTAGTTAGTCAGTGTTGGTGCCTGGGTGGTAGCTCTTGCTCCTTCAGCTGATTGATTGAGCAGTGTCAACGCACGTTCATGCGACTCGGTCGTTATGACATTTGTCCCCTGGACAATAAAGTTTTTCTGAAAACATCACACTGGTTGAGGGAGGATTTCCACTTGTGGTAACTGGAGATAAGGAATTGCCGAATTACGCTCGCTAGTCACTTCAACTGCCTGTCTTGATGGGAGTGTTGTTAGGGTTAAGTGTAGGGTTAGGGTGGTAGGGTAAGGGTTGTATTAGTACATTTTTCGGAATTAAGGTACTGACCATAGTTGTGTAGGAGTTACCACATATGGAAATCCATCCCTGGTGGAGGTGGGGGNNNGGGGGGGGCGGAGAGAACTCTGAATGAGACTCATGATGCTCCTGTCCTGATGGATAGTGATACTTTATCTTGTCCTGTCGCTGAAAATAGATCTAGTCTGGTTCAGAAGAATTCTGAATGAGACTCACACCCCAAACCAGAACTCACGACTACTAATACAACACATACCCTACCTCAAATCCAAAGTCTACCTCTAATCCCCAACCATAATGTCCTAATATTGTCTTCTATGAAAATTCAGAGAAAAAAAACCACATAGACTAGATGCACCTGAAACTAGCTTGTGTATCATCACTGTATCTGATTGCTGCGATTCATGTTAGGCAGCTCTCTTGCGAGATTCAAAAATGTGAAAGGAAGCTGGAGTGATGAAATTATGTGACCTGTGTAAACTTGTGACCCTATAATACAAAGTTTTCATGTTGTTTTGGCGGTGGGAATTGTGATGTGCTATGAGTGTTATCTCTGTTTAGATTAGACGTATCGGCCAATTGAGAGATGTCTTAGACCTGAATGCGACAAAAACACTTGTGTCAGCATTTATACTGTCACGTTTAGATTATTGTAATTCCCTGTTGGCTGGTTTATCTGATGAAAAATTGAATAGACTCCAAAGAATACAAAACAATGCTGCAAGAATGGTACTTAAAAAGTCAAAACAAGAGCATGTAACACCACTGCTCCACGAGCTTCGCTGGTTACCTATAAAAGCAAGAATAGAGTATAAATTGGCCGTCCTATGCTATCAGAGTCTATATACTGCTGAATTTCCAACCTACATGAGTGAACTCCTGGTTCCATANAGTTGGTGAGATTTGTGGTGGTATACGTCGTCGAATAGCCTTACTCACGAAGGACAATAAATGAAGCATAACGATAAAAACAACAACAACAACAACAACAACAACAACAACAACAACAACAACAATAGGGATGACAAATGCAAGATAAGAAAGAGTATACTTCTAAGTCGAGAAGTATATTCTACAGTATATTATGATGACGATGATGGTTTCACATTCTGTTTTAAGATTTAAAGTATAAATTGTGGAAATGTGGCAGGAGAGGTTTAAAGTTTCGCTGTTCATTTCATTACAGTGATGAGGATAATGATGATGATATTGATGATGATGATGATGATGATGATGATGATAATGATGAGATGATGATGATGATGATAATGAATACTTGCACACAAGAGAAATACTCAGATCGGAAAGAAGTTTAATGTAAAGCAGACAACTGAGACTAAATTATGTATCACACACTGTGTCCCTTTCTGTTTTTTTAAACAAATATACATATTGCCCCCATCCCTTTTTTTTTTTTCAAACATGCATGTTACTTTAACAAAAAGGGATATGACCAAGGAACTTAGGTAAGACCTGTTAAGATATGTGACGTTTTCAAAATCGTGGGTAAAAACTGGACACGTTAACACCATCATTAAGCGTTGACGATGATGATGATGATGATGATGATGAAAAAAAAGTGTTAAACATGAAACGTCGACTATTTTTAATAAATTCATTATGTATTTTTCAAAAACTTTTAGGTCATTGGGCAGAATCATATTTAGATTTAATGATGATGATGATGATGATGATGATGATGATGATGATGATGAAGATGATGATGATGATGATGATGATGATGTTGATGATGGCGCAGCATGGCTCATATTAAACTGACTGCCGACAGAATTAATAAACAGACTCAAGAAAATACATGCGTATATGACATTTAGTTCTCTAATTATTTGAATGTTAATCAAATTGCTGTAGAATGAAATCATGATGACGATGAAGAAGATGATGAGGAGGAGGACGAGGACGATGACGATGAATGAGTATTTCTATGGCTGGGCAAGCTTTCAGGGAGTCCAACGTTTGTAGCTTGCTGAAATTGTGGAGGTAAAGCTAAGTCATTTGGGCATGCAGAAACGGGATTTCCTTCATTGCTGGGAATGTGAGTCGTATTTTCGCTGGGATTATTCGTCGTATTTTCACTGGGACCATTGGAAATGGTTGTGTAGGGGCAATTCATATCACCAATTTGCGTAGATATATCAGAGTCATGGTTTTGCCTCTCTGAGGATTCGGTCTTGATTCTTTCAGGTGTCCTTTCAAATTCGATGGCTGAATTATGTGGTGGACCACTAGTTTCAGGTATCGGCTGACATTGTCCGGTGTCTTGTGCTAAAACATCATGACATTGATAGCCAATTGCTGAAGTTTCGTTGTCGTGCTGATAGACATGGTTTGATATCCCTTGGCATTCCCCAAATGCTCCTGTATTTTGCTGATTGATACAGTCAGAAAACCCGCGACTATCCTTAGCACTTCCGTTGTCATGCTGATAGACGCAGTTTGATATCCCTGGATTATCATAAGACGTTCCGTTGTTGTACTGATGAATGTTTGGAATCCCTTGGCCTTGACATTCCTCAACGTTGCGGGAGCCTTGTATTGTGTCTATGGTACCATTACCGGCAGGGGTGTTTCCTTCAGGGATACGTTTTGTCTTGTCCCGTCTCAGTCTGTCTTTAATGTAGCGTTGTGCAGTTCTCACCTCCTCCTCTCCTTCATCACGGCCACAGTTTGTACACACCATAACCACGATACCCACAATGGACGCGAAAAAGGCGATACAACTTAAGATTGGAAGAACTCTAGTATCTGAGTCATTGTTATATATCGCATTATAAGCGATCATCAAAGTCAGACTGACAGTAAGAAAAAGTAAATTGATAAGTCCAAAGCAGGCTGATACATTTTCGAAGTTACGAGAATTATCGCCATGGCAGCAGATGGACAGGTTGAACTGAATAAGAATCGCCAAAGCGCCAAATGCAATGGCTGCCTCGCGGAGTCCAGTTCTTTCGCCATTTTCAGCGAAAGACGCAGCTGTCAAAACGATGCCTGCGAGACAGCAAAGGTAACAGGTGATAACCGAACACAAGAAGTCTTTGTGCATTATTACTACGCTGTGGTAAATGTCAGTATCTCAAGGTTGTTGGGAAGACTGGCTCAAGCATCTTCTTTTTTTGCAGGTATCAATTCAACTTTTGGTGGAGTGTGCATCAAGTGTTTGAACTTGCCTGACAGAAAAGAATAATGATTGCATGTGGATTTAAAGAGGAAGAGGTGTAAGGGAAGCAGAAAACAATAACACAACAATAACCCTACAATAACAACAATCATAAAAAAAGTCCAAATGGTTCATGAGTTAAGAAGAAAATGAGATGAAATTTCTGGCACATCAACAAACAGATAATTTTATTAAACTATTGCTGCAAATTTCATTGACTGGGCGCCATACTTTACCTGCAGCAAAAACAAATAAACAAACAAACAAAAATTAAATGTCAAAAGCTGGCGTGCTTAGGCCAGTGTTTGATAATTAACATAGTATATATGAATGTCCTATGAAAACAGAACAAATACTGTTTGAATTGTATCGTTAGAGAAGGTAAGAAGAGGACTATCATGCAGTTAATTTACCTGACGAGAGAGTGACCATTTGCCAGTTACTCCTAGCGTCCAAGGCACCGAGGAATGAATGCTACGCTGTTTACCTGTTTTGAAGAAGGACGCTGACCTCTGAACCGCTAGACTAACTTTGTCATCGATTGAGGCCTGGCTTGTTCACAACATGAATTACTCTAGCGGAACGAATATCAGTATAGTTATGAAAACGGCGAAGACACCACCTATTGTATTATACACATTCTGTACTGTGTTCATTTACAATTAATGTATTCAGTGGACACTCGATAGTAGGTTCTTCATTATAATCTTCAATAATGATTTTACTTCTTTGTTTAGAATGGTTCCACGTGCATTGATTCATTATTAATTTGTCAATGATTTTGAATTTGATAATAGGTATATTTTGGCTATGTATATAGGCATATTTATTATAGAGGTTTAACTGTATCCTTTAAAGATCAGTTATAAGTGGATGGAAGCCATCCTTTGATTCTCTTTGAGGTGACGTCACTTATTACAGACAGAGCCTAGAAGTCCGCCGTTTTGCTAGAGGATTAGAATGAAGAAAACAAACTGTTAATGTCACTCTGCCTGCCACTTCTTGTAGAAATGAACATAATGTTGCAAGAATATGACTATTTCTTTTTTTTCTAGAAGATCCAAGATTATTTTACTCTCATAGATTTGAGCATCACTGAGTCAAACTAACCAGCACCCTATCTTCCAACAAGGGTGGTCTGTGGTGGTGGTTTTAGTATTGATGGAGGGGAAAGGCAAATTTCGATACGCTGGATCCTGGACATGAGAAAGATACGAGTCCCCTTTCATTACAGTCAATCACAATATATAAGATAACTCTCTTTCTTTCTTTCTCTCTCTCTCTTATTTATGCCTGCCGTCTCTCATTCCTCCCACCCCTTTCTCTCAAAAAAACAAAAAAAAATCTTCTCATCCTCCTGCCCGGGACTCGGGACATGTGCCCATCGCGTCCATGCCTAAATCCGCCACTGGACGAGAGTAATTGAAATTTACTAGATTAGCATCAAGATGTTTGCCTAAAACTGAGTGTTCATAACACTGAGTGACCCTAACACTGAGTGATCCTAAAACTGCGTAATCCTAACACCAAGTGATCCTAACACTGAGTGATCCTAACATTGAGTGATCGTAACACTGAGTGATCGTAACACCGAGTGATCGTAACATTGAGTGATCCTAACACTGACGGATCCTAACATTGAGTGATCCTAACATTGAGTGATCCTAACATTGAAAGATCTTAACACTGAGCGATCCTAACACTGAGTGATCCTAACATTGAGTGATCCTAACACTGAAAGATCTTAACACTGAGTGATCCTAACATTGAGTGATCCTAACACTGACGGATCCTAACATTGAGTGATCCTAACATTGAGTGATCCTAACACTGAGTGATCCTAACACTGAGTGACCCTAACACTGAGTGATCCTAACAGTGAGTGATCCTAACACTGAGTGATCCTAACACTGAGTGATCCTAAAACTGAGTGATCGTAACACTGAGTGATCGTAACACTGAGTGTTCCTAACACTGAGTGATCCTGACACTGAGCGATCCTAACACTGAGTGATCCTAACACTGAGCGATCCTGACACTGAGTGATCCTAACATTGAGTGATCCTAACACTGAGTGATCCTAACATTGAGTGATCCTAACACTGAGTGATCCTAACACTGAGTGATCCTAAAACTGAGTGATAAACTTCTGTTAGGTATGAAATTAATTAGAGACTGAAACGAAAGTCCCTCTCTCCCTCACCTGGCTAAACACTCGGGTCAAGACGACATTAAGGTGGTAAGTAACTATAAACATCTCAAAGGTCGCCGACCCCACTGTGTTTATGTTCAGTACAAACCCCACTGGTCAATAGAGAAGAAATCGATACAGGTATGAGGTATCCTTGTTCAGGTCTACACGGGAATGATGAAAGAGTCATGAAAAGTCCAGGTAAACCACTCTTAATAACTCTGTTTTCCTGCAAAATTTTTTTTTTCGGTTTTTTTTTCTGTTTCTTCTTTGTTCACATTCGTGATTGTAATTTATTTAATACCCGTGTCCCAGGAAATACTTTTGCAAAACTGCGAATGCCCTTCATAGAGTGACAGAAATCAGACAAGAAGTTTATTGAAACAAAGAGCTATTTTCAAATAGAACCAGCACTTAGTTTTCTCAAAAACAGTTTTAACAATGATAAACCGTTTTTTGGTAGTAAAGACTTGAAAGTAACAAGGCAGGACCCTGGACCTAAAAAGTCTTTACAATTTACTTTTTTTTCTGTATTTTACTTTAAAATCTTTGATGATAGTTGAGGTGATATCCAGCCTCGAGCAGCATCACTGAGTACTGAAAACAATCCGTGACCATTTGGACGAAACTTTAGAGGGTCTCCTCATTAATAATGTATATTATCATAGAGGGATGAATGTTTGCTTAACAACAGAATTAAAATATAAGACTGATTCATTTGTATGATTGTAGCCCTAGCAGAAACCAAGTGGCTTTCAGATAAGTAACAACTGGGATACAGCCAGGGCGTCCACAATGACAAAGGAACTCATCCCGATACCATACGGGTACCGAACAGGTCAGGACATTCCCTGATAATAGAAGAAGAATCCATTTACCTAAGTAGATCCTAGATACTGTGTTTGCTAGATAGCCTCTGCATGTAAAAACAGGTACACAGACACACACAGACATACACATACATACAGACACACACACACACACACACACACACTCTCACACACACACACACACACACACACACACACACAGACACACACAAATACACACACACACACACACACGCATACACACACACACACACACACACACACACACACA
>JAWQUT010000043.1:1329193-1347120 GCA_033807755.1 Ellobium chinense
CCCCATCCTCGCACGAAACTGCTGCTCAAAAGATATTACGGCGTTGATTTATGCTAAAGATGAGCTTGACTACCCCTTCAGTGCATTGTCAACAGCTTAGCCCGCTTGATATTTTATTCTGTTCATGAGAGAAGACAAGATATCTATCACATTTAATAGTGCTTCGCCCCTCGATAAGTAATCGTGGCTGTAGTCAAATATCATGCGATTCCGACTATACTCAAAGAAACGTTGTATCGTCCGTCATTATTTCACTGTCATCAATACTGTCAAGACATCACCGGAAAGTTGGAAGACATGACCTCTAAGTGAACGGTAGAAGATTATGCTTGTCAACATTATTACTATTTTGTATCCTTTTTGGTCCATTATGCTTCCTCAAATTTAACAAATAATTTAAATCTTTTCACTGTTCACCATTATTACACCCATATCGAAAGCTCTTAACCAAAATCAAGTTTTTAGCTTCTATTCTATTAATTTACAATACCTTGTCCGTAATAATAGCACAAAGGAGTAATTCAGAGTTATTCCCCTTATATCAATACTTCCTGTGTTTCCGTCGCTGAAAGAAAATGGAAGATTTGCGTATTCAGCGGTAGTCGGTGTTAATTAATCGAGTAATAATGTCAGGAAAAGGAGTTAAAAAGAAAGAAGCTGCCGTCAGTTCGACAGCGCCAGATGTCTTTGACTTGGAACAACAGTTCATCCTACGATTGCCACCTGTGAGTCAGGAAACTGTCTAGTCTACTTTTCTTGTGTTTTAGTGTTGTTGGGTACCCCTTGCTCCTTCAGTGTTCAGGCTCTTATTGATTGAGCAGTGTCAACGCACATTCATGCGACTCGGTTGTTATGACGTTTGTGGCTATCTCCTGGGACAGGACCGCTCTTGTGTAGATGCAGTTCATTTAGTCATTTGTTTAGCCACAAGATCGGTCCTATTCCCTGATTATCCCACGTTTGTCCCCTGGACAATAAAATTTTTCTGAAAACATCACACTGGTTGAGGGAGGATTTCCACATGCGGTAACTGGCGATAAGGAGTTACGCTCACTAGTCACTTCAACTCAGTCAACTGCCTGTCTTGATGGGCATTAGTATTAGTATTGTTAGGGTTAAGTGTAGGGTTAGGGTTGTATTAGTACGTTATTCGGAATTAAGGTATTGACCGTAGTTGTAGGAGTTACCACATATGGAAATCCATCCCTGATGGAGGTGGGGGGGCGGGGGGAGAAACTCTGAATGAGACTCATGATGCTCCTGTCTTGATGGATAGTGATACTAGATCTTGTCCTGTCCCTGAAAATAGATCTAGTCTGGCTCAGAAGAATTCTGAATGAGACTCACACCCCAAACCAGAACTCACACCTACTAATACACCACATACCCTACCTCAACTCCAAAGCCTACCTCTAATCCCCAACCATAATGTCCTAATATTGTCTTCTATGAAAATTCAGAGAAAAAAAAAACCACATAGACTAGATGCACCTCAAACTAGCTTGTGTATCACTGTATCTGATTGCTGTGATTCATGTCAGGCAGCTCTCTTGCGAGATTTGAAAATGTGAAAGGAAGCTGGAGTGATGAAATTATGTGACCTGTGTAAACTTGTGACAAAGTTTTCATGTTGTTTTGGCGGTGGGAATTGCGATGTGCTATGACTGTTATCTCTGTTTAGATTAATCTAGTTTACAAGCAAGTAGAATATTCTGTAGGTTTGTCAATCATTGGATGTTATTACTGAGTAGGATAAATGCTGACATTGAATGAGAAGTGTGGCCTGACTGAATACATTTATTATTTTTAATGTATCAAATTATCATGTAATCTAAACTGTGTTGATACCGATTATAAATTCAAGTGTTAACAAACACTTCACTGTGGGATTAGCCTTTCGACAGATTGTAAAAGAATTGTACAGGAACATGGAAATGGCAAGTGTGACTTAGGGATGCCACTCTTCGGAGAATTCTCGGAAATCTGAGAATATTGGCGGCTCCGAGAATGCCATCCGAGGTTGGTCCGAGAACCCATGACGACTCTAGGAAAGAAAAAATTCCAAGATCCGAAATTTTATCGAAAGTTTCGGTGCGGCCACTGTATAGATAGATCAGCATGCACAATACATGTAAACAAGTGTTTAGTACGGCTGACCTACTAGATACTAGATAGATAATTTTTGAGTTTTTGGAAAATACTTTTGCAGGATGCTGCAGCACAGCTTCATGAAGATCTGAAAGAAACATCAAATGTTCAGCTCAAGGACAAACTCAGCATTGAGATGGATCCTGACATGAGACATGGCAGGGTCAGATATGGGGGTGACATTTTCTTTGCTAAGGTAAGCTCTATATATAAGTTATGTTGATACCTTTTCTCTCAGAGACTGATTTTCAGGGAATGTTGTCGTAGCAAGCTTCAGTTTCAGATTGACTGTGCCAGTCTGATTGTATTTATGACAGTTGACCTCAATGACTATTGTTGATTGAAATTTAATAGTATGTGATGGAACATGCTGATATTTGAAAACAGCCACAGATAGATTATGCCTTGCAAACCATCTCAGGTAGCATGCTGTAGTATTATGCATTGCTTCCACATAATAATTGGTATGATATTATTGTTAATACATATGCATTTCCTAACCTGAAATCCATTATAGATGACTTTACTGCATGCAGATTTTAGACAATTTTAATGCATCCAGACTGATTTAAAAATAGCAAGTCATGCTTTTTATTTTTCTTTCAGCTGCTGGATCTTCCATGCATCACTGAATCTCTGAAAACTGTGGACCAGAAAACATTCTATAAAACAGCTGACATTTGCCAGGTTGGTAAATATGGACCAAATAACAGGAAAATTTCAGAATCTTTTATATTATTTCTGTATGAGTATTGAAAGGATTTAGATCACTAGTTTGACAATTTGAAGTTCAGAAGTTTGTTTCTCTACAAAGTCTCTTTATTTAGGGAATGCACCTGACTTGTTAATCATTCTATCTCTTGACTGCCTTTCTGTTCAGATGTTGGTGTGTAAAACAGAAGAGGACTGGACACAAGATGAGAATGAGAGCCCAAGGAAGAAAGACAAAGACAAGAAATATGCATGGAATCATGGCAGTGAGTGTCAAATTTTAATTATTTGAGGATAATTATACTGCACTGCTGAAATTAATTTGAGAAGTTTTATGCTAAGATCCTTGGGGTATCAAGAAGTCACAGCATTGGTGCACTATTTTTAAAATGATATGTAAACATTTTTACAGTTCCTGTTCAGTTTTGGATTTTCTCTCTACCATATGTAGATCTTTTTTGTGCATTGTTGATATTAAAAGGATGGGGCATTTGTCAACTGCTCATGGTTGCGAGAGCTCTTCATTCTGGAATATGTTCTGTGACTTAATAATGCAGAGAAGGTGAAATGGAAATGGAATAAGAGACTATTTGTCCCTTCTGCTGCATTCCTGGTTAACAATCTTTGGAGTAAGTAACCTTTTTTGGATTTATGCTTTACTTGCTTTGGTTAAAATAAAAGATACATGTTATGTAGATGCAGTATTGTCAGCATAATTTTGTGGATACAGTATATTTTTTATTTTTTATATTTTTACTATATGAACTGGCAATAACAGTGCATCTAATTTCTTTACATATTCACAGTAACTCCCTCTTTGAAGAATGTACGGAAAAGGAGATTTCGCAAAACACTTAAGAAGAAGGTACATGATTGATTATTTACTGCACATATAATTGTACTGTGTCAGCAGAAAAGAGAGGGTTAAATTTTAAATATCAAGCATTTGCAATACTCACTGGTTTTGTATTGAAACCTTACATGAGCTCAGAACTGCTTAGTAAGGTATCTTAATGTTTGAAGTGAAAAATTTTTGGAAGGCATTATTGTTTATAAACATAAATTGTTGAGAGTGAAGAAATCATATAAATGATGCTTT
The DNA here is from genome assembly GCA_033807755.1 of Ellobium chinense. Classification (NCBI taxonomy): domain Eukaryota; kingdom Metazoa; phylum Mollusca; class Gastropoda; order Ellobiida; family Ellobiidae; genus Ellobium; species Ellobium chinense. The sequence goes on from JAWQUT010000043.1 coordinate 1,333,152, forward strand.
CTATAACACACATTGTCAAATTGTCAATTTTGGGTAATGTACAAGTTGTGTGAGGATTGCTGCAGTTTTATTGTTCCAGTAGGTGCTTTTGTCTATGAGGACATTTGTGGAGACATAGACAAAGCTTGAAGGTGGAACCCAGGCAAAGCCAAACCAGCTGGAGACTTCTAACTTACTCATATGTATTATAATCTTCTAACACAATCACAGCATCAGCTTGTTTCCATCCGTGGCAGAATGGTGGGCCTCTTAGCCTGCTGAATGTGACTTTGAAAGTTTTTTCCTTTTAGAGAGATTGTGTTGCGTACAGTTTTGGTTTTTTTTTTTTTTTTTTGGTTACGTTAAAGGTAGATAGGTTCAGTGCTAATTAAGAAACCTGTCCCAAGCATTACTTGAATTTTTTTTTATTTCCTTGTTGTTAGAATGCCAGCAGTAACTGTTATCAAAAGCATCAAATCTGAAAGTTTGTGTTCTATTTACAGTATATGGACCAACCTGAAGTAGAGAAGGAAGTGCGGCGACTTTTCCGCTATGATGCTGAAGCTATTGATGTCAAGTACGAGATCATTGTTGATGATGAGAAATCTCTATCAGACTCAGGAACATCCCAGGTGAACTTAGGGCAAGATTTTCTATTTTTCATATCACTGAAACTTCCATTAATGCATGATTTGAATGAAAAGCAGAGCTGCCAACCAGTACGAAATTTTCTTATTTCATACGAAAATCTGACCTCAGTACGAAAATACGAATCGTACTCTTAAAAATACGAAAATCGACTGTCAGTATGAAAAAGAATACCGTGAATGCCTTCCGCAATGAAGTCGGGCGCTTAAAGAGCTTTCTTGTACTGAAAATCATCAAAATGGGCTGTTTTAGTCATGAGTACAAGTACTCGAGTCTCACAACAAACGATAGAAAATCGTAGAGTACAGTACAGTACTGGCATTCCGTTTTGCCGTAGAGTACACTACAGCAGTATCGATGCTGACGCGCGTTTCTTAGTTTCGCTTTCGCCGGCACCGTTTGGCATGTATGCTAGGCCTATTTGTCGGCCGCATACCAAAATTGATAGATCCAGAAGAAGTTTAGTTGAAACAAGAAGTCTCTTACAAAGATACCAGTCATCACAGGAGGCTTTGTGCTATTGTTCAACCCATCTGCAGATAACCTTGCAACGTTTGGGGCTTTACTTTGATGCCCGATGAATCCCGTCATGCGTATGCATTGTGCCATACCCAGAGTACCTACACATTACCTGTGTATGCTGTTTCATTTGATCTGTTGTGAGTGTATACTGTAGGCCCTCAGAGCATTAGATGACCTACATTTGGGGAGGATGAGCATAGTGTACTACTATAATAGTGTTGGCTTTAGGGCCAAGGTTAATGACCTTTACTGTGCTACTAGACTAGACTAGATCTAGATTAGGCCTGACAGAGCCGTTTTCAAAGCTCCACTGGTCCCAGTTTGAAAAGTTTAGGGCTAGCTCTAGACTAGATGGATTTCTCTTTCCTGCTCTACCAGCAGATGACATGCTTAAATCTGAGACTGAGAGCAATTTAAGATATGAATGTGAGCATTTTACACTTGGGTACAATTACTGCTATTAATGCAGTTCAAGGTCTCTGGTGACATCAAAATTTTAGCAGGATATAAATGATTTAATTTTCCTAGTGGTCATGGTAAAGTGCTACAGTCTGTCCTCTGATGGTCTTGAATTTCAAGCTTAGCAGCAATTATGTGATGAACAAGTTTCTTTTGTATAAATTTGTCTTACAAAATGAGGGCGTTCTTGTGTTATTATTGCTAGTATCTTACATATATATCTTATCAGTTTTTGGTTTCTTTTTTTAATTTTAAAGGAAGGGGGATTTTTTTTTAGTTAAAAGCAAGAATTCACCTAATCAAAATAGCACTTAGATTACAGGAATATGAAAAGGATTTGGAAAGAGCTGTTGATAGTCAAGTATATTATTTTACCACAGTGAGTGACTCCCATTACCTCAGTTTAAAGCTGAAGAAAAGCTTTTTAGTGTGATACGAAAACAGTAGCTATCTACAAGCCTAAAAGTATGACTAAACAGCTAAAAGGAGACATTCATTTAAATTTCGCGAGATTATTTTTCTGCACCGGTGTGAGTATGAAAATTAGGGTCAGAATATGAATTTTTGATGCCTGGAATATGAAAATCCAGTTTTGGAGGTTGGCAGCTCTGGAAAAGTGAATATGTATACAAAAACAATCATAGATATTCAGAGTTCTTTAGATATCCAGCAGTGCTCGAATAGTGATAGGAGAAAACTGACTTGAGTAATCTTTTCTTTAAAAGGTTGGATAGGATTAAAGCTTGGATTGAGATTTGGGAATAGAGTTAGATTTCAGACAGCTTGATCTCAGTTCTCTTGCTTTCTTTGTCTAACTTTCTTTCATCTGTCAAATATGGAAATCTCTCTCAATGCGGTAATCAGCAAACAAGTTGGTGATAATGTCTTTTTAGGGCTTTTCTTTTTCCTGCTGCTTGTATCTTTTTTTTTAACCTGGTCTCTTGCTCTGTGTATTTTGTTTACATCTATTCCACTTCATGTCTTTTAAGAGGTCAGACTAAATGAATATTTTTATTTTTGCCGTGTAGTTTTGTCAGATGTTATGTATGGCACTTGTTATTGAAATGAAAGAGCAGCTTTACATAACAGGAAAATGGCATTTATTCTTGATGTACATCTGAGATAATACTGGCTTATTGGTATCTGTTTGTGTATACATGTGTATTTAACGATGTTGTAAATCATATTTCATTGATCCTTTGCTGACTATTTCTTCTATATTAACGGAAAGGCTTGACATTTTTTTTCAAATAAACTTGTGATGTAGTGAAATGAAAAACTCTCTGCCAGATTGGAGAAACAGCCAAAAATGTATGCCAGCTAGCAGATTTTTACCTTGCAGAAGGTTATATGTCTTGGAGAAGACCTTGTGCCGTGTTTCGTATCCAGATGCTACTCAATACCTCTTCTGTGGAAGCTGCTCTTTCTGCTTCTTTACAGTTGTGTTGCATTGTTTTATTGACATGCACTTAAATGTTGAAGCAACCCTCTCCCCAGACTCTGGATCCAGCAGCCTCTGCTTCAGGTTCTCAGACTCATCTGAACAGAACTGACACCAACATGTCTCTTGATGTTGGTATGTACAATGGATTAAGTCATTGGTTACACGCAGCCGCTGGCAGCGGCCGATAATTTTCCACGATCTGACGTCCGGCCGGTCTCAGCTTCCGGTGACCCTTGCTGTATTGTTTTGTTTCCTATGAAATCCCACTTTTTATATTAACTTTTTATATAATTACCTTTAATTTGACATATAACATTAGGTATTTTTTGCCCATATTATTTCCATACTGGCCATACAAAATCGCCACCTTACTCATTTTTATACACAGGCTAAAATAATTCCGTCCAGATGTGGAAAAAAATTCCATAGTCAATGAGTTAATAATACTGCCATCTTACAAACGTCAGCAACAAACAACAACACCGATTACTCCTTTACTCTTTGCAACCTTTGTTGGTCTAATGGCTGAAAAAAGGGGTGCAAACTATAAAAAAACCCTCATAATCAGTTTATTGTAAACAATAATAATAAAAGTTAATTTTCGAAGCTGCAGTATACAACGTTGAGCTGACTCCACACAAATGTAATTTTTGCTTAATATCAGCAAAACTGAATTTTTTAGCTCAGTCATAGAATTTTGCAACTCTTTAATATCACAACTTTTCCAAGCCACTGCAAGTTGTGAATAAACAAAGCTAACTGTATCATAAACTGTTTACTAGTGGGGCTGCAAGGATTATTACTCTTAATCAGATACCATGGGTTTTGCGTGAACCATCTGACATGCATTTATGTATAGTCACCTGCATATGCCAAGACAAAAAAGTTCAGACTTCCTAAGGATGGTTTATGTCTTTCAGATACAGCAAATTAAATGCCTGACTGGCCTTTGATGTTTAAACATAAAAAGGAAAGAAAGATGATTTTAATCATATCGCATTACGCTGTGCTGGCATATTACCTTGAATGTTTTCATCGTGACACATCACTGTGAGTGGGTTTTGAGAGCTTGTGACTGAAACTGCTTTGACATTTTGCAGAAAAATGATTCAGTTTTGCTTAGTCATGAATGATCTGAGTAAATATATTTTCTCCTTTTTATTATTCTTCAGTATACACAGAAATTGATTTTCATGTTTGTTTTTTTTTTTAACTCTTTCACTACTTGACCTAATCCCCATAGCAGGTCACCTCAAGACACAGCCAATTTCATGACCCAATTTTTATCCACACCCACAGTACATAAATCCTTTGCTACAGAGCAAATAAAGCATGCACATTATGTATCAATGAATCATATAAAAAGAAGAAAATGTTTCTTTATGTATTGGTACTGTGTGAGAGAAGAATAGTATGTGTATTTACCCAGCCGCATTTTCCGGCTCGAGGTCTTGCCGTGACCTCTGGCCTGAGCCGGATTTTCCGGTTAGAAGTAGGGAAAGAGTTAAAGGCATTTTGAAACAGTTGCTGACTGATCTTCTTTTTTTTTTTTCTTTCCTCAGTCACATTTTGTATTTCATCCAAAGTCTCCGTGACTTATTTCAAAACTGAGTATTTCACATTATTGTATTAATGTATGCAGTCATGGAAATAACTACATGTAAAGGATCTGTTAACTTTGAAATTGGCCTCTTTGGATTAAATTTGTTAACAGTCAGATTTTTTTGTTCAGGGTCTCAGTAGAAAAGGCCTGGTTGACTGTTCATATGTAGCCTATTGATAAAACAAATTTGGTTCAGTAAGCTGGGTGACAGACCCAGGCGTATGTAATGGTATAAATGAGATGCAAGATGTAGTTAGTTGGTTTAGTACAATCAAACTTTGATAATAGTTATGCCTATATACATAGAAAAAGTATATTTATTATTGAGGGAAGCTTATTATCAAGATCCAGATCATAGAAAAATCATAAATGTATGCGTAATCAAAAAATTAATTAATAGATAAGGTATTGAGGTACCTATAGAGGTTCCACTGTATAGTTTACTTACAATTCAGAGTCACCTGAATTTAGCCAACCACATTCAAGCTATCCCATGCAGGGATTTTCTCATGTTCAACAACCAGATACAACTAAGTAATGTCAGATGCACTTTCACATAGATCTATTGCTTTGTTACAAAAAGATTAATGAATGAAATGATAGTTTGCTAGAAATCCACCAAAAAATATGTCTGTTTTGCTAAGCAATTTAAGCTGATTTTGCTAACCGGTTCGGGAAACATGTATAGGCAAAAAAATTTAAAGATGCAACAGTTTTATGAGGTATCAGGTTTCTTCATGATAGTTAAAAATCTTGCTTGGGATGTCATTTTACTTCCAACCTCATTAATTTTTTACATGCTGTTCTTCATCAGTGTGGGCAGAATGTGGGCTGTACTGTCTCAGAATCACATAATTATGTGTGCAAGTTCATAATGGAAGCAAATCATATTGCGTTTCCTTTATCTTTCTAGCTTCATATTTTGGGGAACTGAGTTCGTCAGAAGAAGAGGAAGAGGATGAGAAGGACATCAACATCATGGACAGTGGTGAAGATGACATGTCTAGGGGTCCTACTACACCCAGAGGGGGTGTGACATCGGCTGAGAGAGGTTTGGCTGAGAGCCAGGAAACGGGTATGACAGACACTGAGACAGGTGAGTTGGGACATATATCTTCATCCTGTATATTATCTCTTTCCTTCACTCTGTTCAACAGGGATTTTAAATGCCCTCTGTCTCTGTTGAACATTCTTTGATTTCGGAGAACCAGGTCTTGGTATGTCGACTGTGTCTGTGTTTCACCTGCCCTCCTGTCTCTAGTGATCACAAATTACTTGTGTTATTGCCCATTGATTATGAGTTGAGATAAGCTAATAGATTTGCTAGGTTTATTTTCCTATGTTGTCTTTAGAAATATTTAGTTGGAGAAGAAAATGAATGCCGTCTAGGTCTCTCAGGCTGAAGCATGCTTGTCTGAAAAATCCCTGTTTTTTTTTTAAAAAGGATCTCTAGAGTTTTCAAACTTTTGTACATAGATTACAAGCTTTGATCACTTGTAATATAGTAGAACTGATTTAAATCCTCCTGATAAAAATGTTTTTTTAAAGCAGAGCTCACCATATCCAACCATTGTTGCATGAATTGAACCTATTACACAGAACAGTGCACAAAGAATGTCAGGTGCAGATGGTTATGGGCATGTGTCCGTACTCAAGGGTGAAGATAAGATAAGATAAGATAAGGTAAGGTAAGGTAAGGTAAGATAAGATAAGATAAGATAAGATAAGATAAGATAAGATAAATCCACACTTTAAAGAGAGCTGTCTTTTATCACAAGTTCTGCTTCTTGTAAAGATTGTTCTGACATGTTTTGCAAATTCTATATGATTCGTATTAATTTTCCACACACTTTCTCAATTAACATGGCATTCTGTCTTCCAGCGGAGCTTCAGGAGAAGTTAAAAGAGCTGGTCAAACAACTGGAAGAGATTAGAGAAAGGAGATCACTAGAAGAGGACCAGTTGGCTACACAGGAAGATGATTCATTGAAGGTACGAATTAGTTCTACTCTTGAATTTGATTTTTTTGTTTTGTTTTTAATATCACAGTAAACTGGGCTATTCTATAAAATGTAAAATTCTGTTTGATGTAAAACAGAAGATTCTATACATCAAAAAAGTAAATTAGGCCATTTTATAAAAGTCTGGATGTGTTGTGGAACAGTTATGTAGTAAAACAGGCCATCATATTGGTTTACAAAATAAAGCAATCAATTGCTTACAAAGTTCAGCATTAATAAGGTATTGGTCTTTTAATTTGATTAACAATCTGGCTGAGTCTAGGTTTTAATAGTCTCAAGAATTCACAATAAGGTCTTCATGAACATGCATGGACTAATCTACAAAAGCAGTATAACTTGCAATCATCGATTGCAATTATGTACTTATAAGTAATGTGATTTGTATTTTCACCATCTTATACAGAACATTCCCTTCAGGTAAATAACGATTTCTTTTTTATTTTGGTGTTTCAGGATGAAATGCAAAAGAGACTGAACAAAATTGTCCAGGAGGAGACTGAAAAGGAGAGAGAGGTGAGATACTTCTTTATTTTTTGTTGTTGTTTTGCATTAACCATAAAAGTAAGAAGACAACAGTATTGCTAGTAACAGTACTTGCTAGTAAAGTGAATTCTTATGTGTGATGTTGAAGTATTGGTAATGTGATACTTTGAACTTGGTAACTCGACAGTAACGACTCTGCTCCTTAGATAAGTAGAAACTGACAAAGTAAACAGTGTAGACTAAACACTACAGATTGAGCAACCTTTTTCTCTGTCAACACTTTGACTACTAAAATTATGTGTTTTAGAAATCTAATCTTCCACTGTGTTAACTGTAGTTACCAATATTTTTTTTTTCTTCCTTTTTTCTGTTTCAGCTTGCAATTTTATCGGCAATGTTGAACCAGTGATGCGTGTGAATATTCAAGAATGCTTGATTCAGCCATGCCAAGACAATGACAAAGTAGTGGGAGAAAGAAGAGAGAATGGGATGTTTGTTGAAGCCTTGTAGTAGCGAGGTGCATGTAAGAGAAGTGTGTGGGACACTAGCTCGTGCTTATTGTTACGCCCATTCCACATTTGTCTGTGTCATTTTTTTTTATGTTGTGAGTTGTTTATATATAATGATCTTCCATTTATTTTCTTTAAAATACATAAAGAGTTTTGACTTACTATTACTCCCGATTTTATAAGCTAGACCACATCTGCCTCATTGTTTTGCTCTGAGCAGCAGGTTAAGAGCGCTGAATTTCTCAAAATCTGAAAAACTGGCCTAGGCAAATGTGGAATGAGCATGATGTTGTGGGTTATAAATATTTCTGATGCTGTCTTATGCCAATCTGAGTGTCAGTGTCTCCATGTTTTACAAGCTCAGTGTATATATATACTTTCCTCTTTTTTTTTTTTTTAGTTTGGTGTTATTATTTAGAATAGATTGACAAAGTATGCTGTGAGGAGCATGATGGCAGACATATTTTGCCCTCTGAGGCAAGAAAATGAGAGAGGAGCTGAGTGTAGAGAAATAGAATGAAGAACAGAAGGATGTAAACTTGCAAGTTTGTTCTGTAAAGGAGGAATCTACTTAGTTTTTAAGGTGTACAGAAGGGATGTGTGCAAGAGAAAAGTTGTTGGAGTGAGTTTGTCACTGACAGATATGAAAGTCTTGAGAGAGAGAGAGAGAGAGAGAGAGAGATTCAAAGCATAACAATAGAGAAAGTTGTCACTTTATATGGTATGAAGGTTTGCTGTGAAAATATGTAGCTTTCAGAATAGTTGAGAGAGTGATGTAATACTAATGGAGGACTGGAGAAAGAATCTTGCAGTAGTGGAGTGATTGAAAGAGACAAGTCTGGAACAAGAGAGAGGGAGAACGAAATAGTGCCAGGAAGATGAGAAATGTGAAGGTTATGTGATTGTATGATGATACATATTATGACTTGTATGATGATATTGATTTTTATAAAGTTCTTGTAAAGCTGTGAATTAAACATGAAGAATTTTATAAGGAAGCAGTGGTGCAGTTTCTGAGTTTTTCGTCCTACAGCATGTGAAATGTTGGTGATGTGTAGTGTATGTTCTTGTGTGTCCATATGAGTGTGATTGCTTTTGTGCACTCTCTCACTACTGGTGTTAATGTTAGCAGTGGTGATAATGTTGCTGCAATGTGGTAAACTTAGTAAATTATTTAGTGTTTTCTATATGTCATATTCTTGAAGACCATGGGAAATGAGTTAAAGACACAAAAAGCAAGGATGCCACTCTTCTGAGAAAACTATCTGACATTAGTCCATGTAGGTGCCTGGATAGAAAAACCATGATCCAAAGTTTTTTAATTCATATTTCCTTTGTTTCTGTCATACCTGCCTGCCTTTGAGATTCTATTTCTGTATTACAATATGTGAACATCACAAGTTTTTTTCTCTTCACATCGTGAAAGTGGCAACTATATGGTTTATTGGGAAGTTCGGGGCATTTTAAGAAAAGTGAGTAGTGTCCCCTAACAATTTTATGAAGGAATAGGTGTTGTGGTGCTGCCCTAAAGGTTGCAATCGATCTTGTTTTTTGTGGAAAAGAATGTTACACATAAGCACAGAGGATATGTAAAATTAAAAGCTGAAATCAGAATAGAATGGAATCCCTCAAAAGACTTTCATTTGAGAGATGATGATGATGATGATGATGATGATACAGAACCTTCAGCTGTGAGCAATACGCTCTTGACAGCCCATTGCCTCTCGGATAGAAATACATGTCTTTCCCACTTGTGTTGTTGTTGTTATATGGTGTGTTGCCAATGGTTGCCGGGTGAAAGACAATTTTTACAGTTATACTTCTCATTTTAAAGTTTGGATATGCGAGACATTTCCAGCGTGAAAGAAAGGAGAAGTTTTTATGGTGTTGGTAAGCACAAATAATAAAAATGAGGACAGACAAAAAAAAAAAAAAANTGAGGACAGACATAAAAAAAAGTAAATATAAAAGATTCCAACGCTCTAACTGATGTTGAAAATAATTTACTCCTTTTATCTGAAATATTACAATATCACATTCTGAAATTTAGTTGTGGCATCTGATTTTGCAATAATATATCACATACATTTGTCATCAGACAGTTCATTCTACCTTGCAGCCATAATACGTGAACTTCCTAGTGTTTCAGATCAGGGATATAAATCTTTCAGTATTTCCATGCTTTTCCGGCAGTTTGATGGCTGCCAGACTTGTAATATTGTTAGGAGTTATGGTAACAGCAAATAGTGGGTGTTTCCATGGTAACGGAGGTAGCTGCCATCCAATCTCATTTTTCTTTTTCTGGTATTTTCACAACAAACCATATACAGTAAAACCTCGATATTAAGTACTCAATTAATAAGTACACTTCGTTATTAAGTATAAATTTCATATGCACAGATTCATTATTATTCTTTTATTTCGTTATTCAGGTGGACCTTGATATTAAGTATTCCTCCATAATAAGTACTGTATATTTTTTCTTGGACTAAGGGCATACTTAATATTGAGATTCCACTGTACATGTACAACCCTGATCATAGTTGATAATATGGTATGCCTATTAAATGAATTACATGTAATTAGTACTGAGATTTCACTATATTCGTTAACAGACAACTGGACTAAAGAAGATGTGAATAAAATGCTTCCCCCAACACATTTACAACAGTATTGTGCTGATAATCAAACCCATATGTCTTTACTCTAGAATATCCCTTTATCCTATTTTGTGTGAGCATCTGTTTGCGTCTGCACACTCGATCCCCACTTCTGTCACTAAGTGCTCCGTATCTATCTTGTAGCTATCACCAAGTAACCACACTATTTTAGTATTTCCAAATCTCTCTTTTAGGAGACATTATCCTCCTAGGGCACCATAAATACAACGAAAGCAGCATCTCTTTTATTTAAGACAGGTGACTCGTCTTCTCATGAAAACTTCGAAATCTTCCTGGTTTTGAAATCTGTCTTGCTTCTGTACATATCTCTCATATGATTATAATCATTAATGCTATTCATAGAAGCTCAGTTAATCAATCCCATAAAATCTCAGGATCTCGAATTTCTGGGTACCAGTCTGAAAACTGGAGATTATGAGGTAAATTTGATGGTAGAAATAAAGATCTTGGGAACAGAACTTTGCAATGAGATTACAGAAATTCGAGAATCCGAGTTTTGAGGTCACGAAGTTCTAATATCTTCCTTTGATCCACACCAATCCGTTAACGCATTAAAATTTGCCAAACTCTTGTTTACAACAGGATGACAAACTTGTTTCTTCCACTTAGTGTCCTGTATGTGTTGCCAAGGATTATAGTTAACGTTTATAGGCTGAGTGTCTTGTCTTGTTATTTAAGATCTCTGTTGTTGCTACTGGCTTGTTTGCATGGCTCAACATTTTAAAACAAATGCAGCGTTGTTAAGCCTTGAGTTGTTGTGGATGAAACTTGTGTCTTATCAAACAGACTAAGCTTTTGGGTCAGCTTTGTTTGTCCACTCTCTTTCACCAGATATAGTCAATTTAGTCTACTGTATATAAAATTAAAATAAATGTAACACAGAATTGACCTACCCATACACTGATATATAGTATACCTTGATATAAAGTATATTATGGTGCATGAAAAAAAGTATACATATTATTTCAAGGTCCACCCGAATAGTGAAATGAGAGGACAATAATGAATCCATGCTTATGAAATCCATATTTTATAACACAGTATACTTATATGAGTACTTAATTTCGAGATTCCATTATAATTTATATACCCCTTGTTTACTGAATCCATGCCAATGAAAAGCATACTTAATAACAAACTACACTTATATAATGAGTACTAAATTTCGAGGTTCCACAGATACCCCTTGTTTACTGAATCTTATAGGACATAGTAATATAAAATCTCTTGTCTTGCTCTTTACTCACTGCCTTTCATGTATATTGTAATAGCTAAAACACTTACCTTACTGTCACTAAAACCTCTTTTCTAGAAACAAGATATACAGTAGAACTCTAGTAACGGACCTGACCTTTGAACCAAGCTTTAGATGCTGTATTATCAGAAGTTTTGTTTTATCCAAAGTGCCTTTGATATGGAACAGAGCAGTTGGAGCTATAATAATATAACGGTAGGGTGCTACAATGGGGAACTATATTAAACAATGGTTGTATTAAATGAGTTCTTCTGTAATTGGATGGAACAAAATTAATACACAAGCTTAAAACCAATATGGCACAGAATAACTACACTTCACTGTAAGAAAGGATATCCATCTAGGTTCTCTAAGGAAATAGAGCACTGGAAAATCGTTAGATTCAAATCAAACGTCTAAAATCGCAGACAAAAAAAAGTCTTGGAGTATTGGAAAATCATACAAAATCCAGAGTACCATATTGAACCACATTGGAGCACATTTAATACGCTTACGCTTAATACGTAAACACGAATACTAAGTACAATATGTTTGGTCCCAAATTTTCTTGTCTTAAGTGCATGTATAATTTATAGTCTACCTATTTCTGTTAACAAGTATACATTTGGTCTATCCCAAGGTGTACGCAGTATCTGTGCTCCACTCTATTTTAACTGAATCCTTTGTAACCCAGTGATAACTGGAGGCTTGTGCTTGTGTTCCCTTTTATTAAACTGTTTTCATCTTTTGGTCAAGGCGATGCTTGGTCAGAACTGGATGTCTTTTAAAATCAGATAGTGTCATATGTCCTTGTCACATCTGTTACATACAGCGCCGGATTAACCTAGACTAGTAGCAAATGCTATGGGCCCGCATTTTTTTTTTTTTTTGGAAAAAANGGGGGGGGGGGACCCCGCACGGCTTCACTTTCTGCTTGAAAGCTATCTGTGTTTGATCAAATAGGGAAGCTTTGACCAGATATCTTGTTCTTTACTGATCCTCTCAGTCTTTTTATTTATGGAAATGTTCGTATGCAAAAGTGAGTAAAAGTAATAAAATTACTCTCCGGATTAAGCCCTACCAAACTGTAAGTCCTTCATGCTCGGTCATAAAGCTTGCTATGGAGTAGAAAATATCTCTAAGTCCCTGCAAGAATCACACCCAAAAAATATTTTGAATCATCTCTGCTTTCAAAAAAAAAAATAGAATTACACGAAATTGAAAAAGATTCCTATTCGCTAATCCGATCACATTCACATCAAAAACTAGGACTAGGAATTTGAACTGACCAGAAATCTGAAATACTCTAACTGGAAATTAAAAGTAATTAGAAATTCAACGATATAAAACTGATACCTGGCGGTCAGACACACTGTAAGCATAATAATATCGTATGCAATACATTTGAATGAAGATGTGAAAACTGCCATTCAAGTCGGTCAATCATTTTTTGATTGAGGGCAGGAAAGAGGCATAAATTGCAACGACATAATATGTCGTCGTCGGAATGATAGAATCGGCTAACTGCATTTGAGGAAACTTTACAGGAGAGCGAAAAAACTGTTTCATTTATGACATGGCAGGCAGTTTTGGCTGAAGCTCACATATATTTTATTGTTTGAAGATAGGAAAATGACTATTGTAAGGTGTCACCATATGTTTTTATTTAAAGAGACTTTTGACGGTTAGCCGACTGTGAATAGACAGTTCGGGAATGATAGAATCGGCTAACCGCCGTGCTGCTGGTTAGACGAGCCTATCATTCTCGCCGCCACGAGAAACGAATGATTGTGGGAATGATAGATTCGGCTAACTGTTGCCGGGCGTTAGGCGTTATGTTTATTATTATTATTGCACTAACAACAATGATGAAAACGACTTCAGTGAGATTATATTATTGCAGTACTGTAGTTCAATTAGAATGTCTCTATACAGTTTAGCAAAAATACTATGATGGGTTATCGTACTGGCAGAAAAAAAAACAAAAACATTTATTTCAAATAACCTTAACTACAGAGAAAAATGAACATGGCATAATAAGGGCACTTCACTGGGCTTGCAAAAAAAAAAAAAAACCCAAAAAACTCTGGAATCGACATCTTTAAATATAAAAGATTGAAAGAACAAAGCATGGAAAAGCATGGCGACACAATGATAGTTATAATCACTTATCGTTCAATGACCAAGCGATTCACGATTTCATTCTTCATACAAACGCATAAGCAGAGAAGCTTTTAAAAGGTTAACGGTAAAAACAAAACATGTGAACGAATGTCTTAAGTTGTCGTAGAAAGGGTTAACAGTCATGTGGAATCACTTTTTAGGGCTTCTGCAAATGTTTAAACTTACTGGCTTGGATTGTCAGTTTATTACTGTATTGGGGGGG
>JAWQUT010000043.1:1353488-1363698 GCA_033807755.1 Ellobium chinense
GGGCTACGGTGTTCGTTTATGAAATCGAGACCCATATAAGTAAAAAGATTTTGAAAAAAGTTAAAAAAATAAAATGCGTCAGTATTTCTCCTCCAAAACTGCTCCAACTGCAAAAATATCCGCAGTTTTTGATTGGGTTTTCCGGCGTTTTCTCAGAACTGTAGAAAATGATTATTGGCCATTATGGAAGCACAGTGACTGGGTTCTTTTCCACTCTTTAGAAAGAAGGTATCTCGAACGCTGTCCTTTTCATTTTTTTGTAGTCATGCACCACTGTAGTTGATATGTGCACCGGGGGGTCTTGTTCAGAGAATATCCATAACTTAGGAGTTTCCGGCAGAAGTATCCCTCCTCCTCCAATAAAATGGCAGGCAATGACGTCATCAGTTTGAGTTGTTTCCTTTTAACCCCAAAGATAAAAGAGCGATTAATCTATGACACCACAGGAGGTCTATTTTTACAATCTAAATGATCATGTGCTAATTAGGGGCTGACAATGGCAAGAAATATCTTGCGTTTACTACTCCGTTGATCGTTTACGATCTATTTGCAATGAAGTTTGAAATAAAGTACAAAAAAAAATATCTGGGAAGGAAGCAGTGTCGTGGTCAGAGAGAACTGAAGGTTTAGGCCTACGGAGCTCTCCTCCATTCCACTCCCCGCCCACCCCGTTTTCTGCTTCGTTTTGCCTATCAAATGACGATCAACTAATAGGCCTGCGTAGACAATTAACAAAATTATTTGAGGCTCAGCAATCACTACACATAAACGGCACAATCAAGGTGTTTAAAATGAAGTTTCCAGAGTGTAGCAACAGAAAATAACATCAAAAAAATCTTTGTGAGATGTATACGACCAAGACCTAAAAAAAAACAAAAAACTGGGGAGTATGGGGTTATGGGTGGAGGCTTTCATCACTTGCGATTATATCTGTGTTGTGCAATGCATGCTGACGCCATACAGCGATCGTTAGGTTTCATTGCCCTCCTTGGCCAATAAAAGTGCATTATCAGGGTTGTTAGTGCTGCAGTAAAAACAAAACAAAACAAAACAAAACAAAACAAAACCCCGCCGTTTGCACAGATTGTACAGAAAGGGTAGCTGAGGTCGATATTTGAATTTCTTAAGTATCGCTATATATTCAGCTTCTGAACTCCAACTATCGAGGGAATCGGCTCTATATCAATTCCGATACTCAGTACCAGATACGTATTTCGATACGTTCAAAATACCCATGGATAACTTTTGATACCCTGTTCATACTAGGTCATTGTAGCCGGGTTAGATGAGGACGGGCATGAAACAGGATAATTTCAAAAGACCTAGGGGGAAAAATCCTGTTTAGGTTAGAAAACCTGTCACCACTTACATCAATAGCTGTATATAAATTCAAGAGTTTCGATACTGAACTGAAATTCTTAAGGATCTAAAGTATCTATAATAAAAAACGATACCGCCCATCAATAAAAAAAGGGTACATTTCTGAACACCTTTACAAATATATTGTGTTTGCTGTCTGCTCTTGTAAAATAAATCGTCTTATGTTTTACGTCTCTTCACCGCAAGAAAGAAGGAAGAGGGGAAGGGATGAGTAGAAATTTGGCAATTATCGTTAACAAAACTTGTGAATTTTTTAATATGTTTTAAAGAATAGCCCAATGTTATAATTACGGTTTTGATTAAGCACAATGTAGAAAAGCCTACTTATAAATAATATCTGAAATTCTTATAATCCTCTGTGGGATAAACAGTACCCTGGCCCAAAATAGCCTGATATGTAAGTGGCATTCTGTTACGATTTGCTCCTAACTAGAGAATCTAATGTGTTTTGTCAAAATATTGAAAAAATATCATAAGCTTTTTGAAGGATATTTCTACACGTAGTCTTCTGAAGCACCGCAGAACGTTCATAGGAATCTAGGCCTACATGTCTGTATACATACAGTATACCATATAGGGCCTAATATGTTGTTCTAACAGGGCAGAATGTACCCGATTTTTTTGACTCTTCACACTATCACCAAGCGTCCAGTTTCAGCCTTCAAAAGGAAATCCAAATTATGAAATTTATGGCATGAGCTGTTGAAAAATCACGTAGATTGGTTTCTTTTCACGCAGACAGCTTTCAGGAATGGTACATATTATAAATAGTCTGTCACGAAATTTCATAAGCCCACATACAGTATAATATATGTCTTGCTAAGAGGGGAAGATGGACAGTTCCAAACCACAGCAAAAGCTAACCACTACTGCAAAAAAAAAAAAATGGAGTTACTCCTCTAGCTCTTAATGCACATTAAATAAAGTATAAAGTCTCCAAACATTAAACAACAACAAGAACAACAAAAACAATAACAACAACAACAACAACAATGACACTACACAGACATCATCCATCCGTTCATTCTTGTCAGTGCTCGCTTTTTTTTGAAAATCCCATAACAAATAATCTCATCTAACATTTCCACAAATGAAAACTCACAGACTGTTTGCATGGCATAGACTGCTAAAATATACAATATAAACCCTTTTACAATCAGATGACTTGGACGACGTTCATGTGATGAAACGCAGATTGATATAATAGACGAGTTCAATATGACGACTGTACAACGTACTGCCCGCAGACGTAGTGAAACAAACTCAGATTTCCAAAATGGATTGACGCATTTTCATATCTTCAGGGTTAATCAGGGTTGGTTTTCTTTGAGGGCTGTTGCTCACACAAGAATATTCACACACAACAACTACAGCGAAATAGTCCCTGAAAAAAAGTTTTCACGGTCTGATATAAATGACTATTTTCTAGAGAAATACAAATTGTCTATCAGGAAACATTTCAACAGTCCACATCCAAGATATGTCTAGCTGTCAGAGAGCCTCCGGCTGTCTCGAAAACAACTTCCAGTAAATGCTTGCTTTCTGTTGTGGCACATTCAGCCCTTTAAACTTCTGCAAACAACGAAATCTAGGAACATAAGTAGTACACACACCACATATCCATACACCACCCACAGAAGGCCTATAGTAAAATTTGTACATACGACGTACTCGGACCGCCAAGTTCCACAACATTTCCTGCTTCCAAAAATACAATCAACACCGCTCCGTGAGCCGGAATATACTGTAACCATCCACATACACGCTGGTAGGCAGGGGTAAGCTACACTTGATGACAATATGAAAATAGCCTTTCACTCTTTGCATATTGCATTTCATATACCGAGTTGTTGAGTAGTTCCAGAGATATTTTCATGATAATGGGAGTCAGGAAAATCAGAAAATTAATCACACACGATTATACAGTTTCGTCCACATTATAGAACGTATGGTACAGACATTATGCATAATGAAAATATAGGTGGACGAACAGCTGTAGAGGAGCCCATTGCAAAGAAGACTATTCTAAGCGCCTCTTTTGAAGTACACAACAAGATAGTCAGGTTTCAACTGTCCAAAGCACAAACATATAGAAGTACCAGTGTCACGTGAAAACTGGAAGGATGCATGTGGGTGAACATCAAAGTGAATGTCCACTGCTGCTCCAAGTGTCGCTGGTGGCTAATGTGGAACAAGAATTGAAACATGATCCTCAACATCAAAGGTGAAACGGAGAGAGCCACGCTGGCTGCAAAGAGATGTTCTGCTATGGTAACAGAGACAGTAAACAACTGTACAAAACAGTAAAATAGGTCACATTACTACTGCTGACTGCTTCCTTGAGAAAGCGCTTACCACATCGAAAATCTACATCTCAGCATCCTGCAGTACATAGATTGTACAACTACTTGGAAGTTCCAAGTCTAATCGACCTCAGCCGCGTCGACTGGATACCCGCGTCCAGATGAGCTTAGAGGCGTCATGACATGAACGATTCAGAAATACGAACAGCAGATGCGCTGTCATGCCTCGACAGTAACCATGCGTCGTAACCATACGTCGGTGCATTCGATAGCACGACGTAAAACAGATCTGGTCAGATGTTTGCCAGCTAAACCTGATATGGCAGATGACTGTTCGTGGGGTTCAGCTCCCATCAAACTTCCGACATTTGCCACGTCCTCCGGGGGGTGGAGCTGGCGCTAAGTCACGCCCACAAAAGTGTGGTACGCCCACCAAAGACAGAGTTTGGTGAAAATGATAAAAGCTTCATAAACATAGTCCCTCCATCAAAGCTGGGTGTAAAGGTGAGTGTGGTATAGGTCAGAGCCGTATGGCGGTACAGGCTCCTGTAAAGTGAGGGGAGGGAGATGATGTTGTGAGGAGGAAAGTCCAGGTTTTGGAGGCTGCCTCCAGTTGGCTTTCATCGTCTCTTGCAGAGCCTGTCTAATCTCATGCCTTACACCCGCCAGAATTTCTGCCTTTAGACAGTCAAGGTCGAGCGACGTAAGAGGGCCCGTCTTGGACGTATCACCACCATCGTGTGACGTATTTAGTGAGCTCCGCCCATCTTGCTGGGGTGGCGTCAGCAGGTTACGCCCATCGTATAGAGTCCTTCCGCAAAACGTGGTTTGATACAGTCCGTGATTGGGCGAAAGACCGTTGATGGGCGTGGCTGTGGGCGGGACCGGCGATAAGCTTGAGATTGTGTTGTGGAGATCCCGACGTAGACTGTCCATGTGGCTGGAGGTCCGGACAACTTCCCGTTTTCTGTCTTCGCGGAGCTCAAACCTGCATTGAAAAATGATATTTTCAGCGAAATGTCAGACAGTCTAAATATGGACATATATGTATTTCTGATGAGTGCATACCCACCATATACCAATGCGAACAGTTTATTGCATTTTTCGTTACTAATTTTTTTGTCTTTTTCTGAGTAGCTTCTCCATTCTAGACGAAAGTAAATAAGTTCAGATATCTACCGCAAACAGTCGTAACAAAGACGCCTACGCAAGCATCGAGAAGGTAAACAGACGACAAGGCAACATCAACAGCAACATGGAGAGACGACAAGGACCTTTACCAATATACAGTGGAATTTATTTCAGTTAGCTCGGCATATCGGGTACCCATATTATACCAAATGACTCTCAACGTGTGGACGTTTTAATTTTTTGACACTGCGCCCGGCTTGACATTTTGGGGGCAGAAGTATTAGACATAACCAGCCGCGATGGCATCAACTCCATCACCTTTCTTTTAGAGTGACCCCTTTCCCCAACACCACCAGCATCACCACCACCAGCGGTGCAATGACCATCATGGCCAGTACTCACCGCAAGCTGGATATATCCTGTTTGATCTCCAGAAGATCGTCCTCGTTCACACCATCCTGTCTGGACTGTTTCTTGGCTTGGTGGATATACCTGCATATCAGCCGCCTCATGACCTCCTGTGGGACATAGGAGGTTGTGGTCATTGTCTTTGGCTGTGGCAATCACAACCATTACTTGGCAAGGCTTCTAGTTCTAGTAACCTAGTATCTATTATTACGAATATCAAGCCCTAGTATCTATTATTACGAATATCAAGCCCTCTGGATACTATATTCACAGGATGTGTTCTGTGCATTCACCTTGACAATGGTAACTATCTTTGACTCAGATCCCCAATGACTGTTTTCCCACTCTTCTTATAGGCTGAGAATGGGGTGGGGTATAGGACTATGAGGTGGTGATTAAAACCAACCAACCAACCAAGCAACCAAGCAACCAACCAAGCAGCCATCCAACCAACCACCCAACCAACCAACCAACTCACCAACCAACCAACCAACTAACCAACCAACCAACTCACCCATGGACCCACCAACCAACCCACTCACCCACCTACCCACCTGGTACTGTTGTGCTATGTCACGTGGTGCCTGTGGCGTGTCAGCCTGAGGTATGTTCACTCTGCCATTGTACGTGGGTCTCTGGGGAAGAAGGTGGGGTGGGGGGAGGGAAGGAAGGAATGAGTAGAGAACGATAAGTTAAAAAATTACTGTCATTCATTCATGGCAACTGAAGAACTTTTGAAAACGTTGTCATTTTTAGCAAGATAAGTTTATGATCTACAGACAACACGGTTTGTATTCTGGAATCTAAGTTAACACAGCAATGGCTCAAAGCAATCGAATCCTGAGCTACACCTCACCAACGTCATTCCAGTAACAAGTCACAGTTGCATTGTCCCAAGTTTAACAGGTTTTCGATCTAGCATATTATTCTACTGACAATAATATACCTTCAAGAACTTGGACCAGAGCGTTAGCAACTACTCCGGGCTTCGTATTTGAGAGCTTGGGCAGTAACGATGGAATCTAGTGTATCGGTGCTAATACATTCTTTGTGGCGTTCAACATGCAGAATTAATGTGATCCTTACAATGGTAAGAGATCATTGTTGACGCATAAGCTCCCAAACTTCAGAATTGTAAATGTTATTTATCTACAGCGTCCAGTAGCCAATAGAGCCACTTCGCTTATAAGACTGTAACTATTTCGTCCGCCGTCGCTGTGCCTCTCCTGGGCTGTAAAGCCATGGCTTGCTTCCTCCCTCTCCCCCACCCACCCACATCCTTCCCCATTTCCCCGATCGTCATGTCTCAACCGCTCTCTTCCTTTCTTTACTCCTTGTCTCATTTCCCTTCCCCTTTTCCTTGAAATGCTAGGTATGTCTCTGTTTGTTTGAATCAGGCATTGCTTGTGCATGGCTAACACAGATAGGCTATCACTATCGATCAAAATGTATTACATTTTCGGTGATTCTTCCCTACTGGGCAATAAATAGGATAACATTATAGGTTATTAGGATAATTAGTACTACAATTAAAAATCTTTATTTGAAAAAAAAAGTCTTTTATTTGCATAATGGGTGAGGCAATCTTGGGTACCGCTGCAATTAAGTTTGCATCCTTTTCCGATATGCAAAGAAATATAGGTATTGGACCATAATATGATGGATTTATTAGTATGGACGGCATGGCCGTTAATGAAAGGCAGCCACTGTTAAGAGGATGTACACATGTTATATAATACCCCTTTCAATTGGTATGTATGATCTCCATAATCTTATGGTAACAATATATTATAATATTAAATGGCATTTTTTCATGCACATTTACTATGTGCAGCCCTTTAGGATCCACGATTAGTCTGTGAGCAAGTTCCACATTGGTCCCACATAACAGCCCGCATAAGTAACATATGGGACACATAAGGACGTGAAAGCAAAAACAATATGAGCAGATGGTTGTCTTGGGAACGATGGGGCAAGTACAGAAAAAGGTAGGTCTCCTCGGAACCAGAAAGACATTGTTTAAAAACTATAATATAGTCAATATTAAATGCTCTGATTTACAAATTTGGCGAAACGGCTAAAAAGCCTCCCTTGCTGCGCATGCTTTCTACAAAACACCCGATAAGCAGCTGGATCTACTGATACCATACAATGGTTCAGAACATACCAATGCATGCAGAAAATGAAGATCTAGAATAGATAAATTAAAGAACTCATGTCCCGCGATCGTCGACATTTTTAGTGTATATCTTGATTATATATGTTTTAGTGTACATAATATCAAACTACTCAAGCATTCTCTTGCTACATTCTTAAACATACAAACAAGGCATGTATAAATACGATTTATTATGAAAAATGGCAAATCCTTTTATTCACAAATTTCTCTCAAATGTAAAACCTTAATAACAGAAAACTGCGTGTCGTACTATAATATTCACCAGATCTAGATATATATTCGCAGTTCCTCACACTCGCAAGTCCTTGTCCTGTATCTAAGGTGTTTAAAGTTAGTGGAAAACATTTTAACAGAACTGCGACAGAAGATCATTTAATGAAACGCTTTGCTTTCGAGATTCGACAGAGTAGGTCTGATTTTGTCGATAACAAGAACAAAAAATAAACTTTACCTACTGGAGATTGTGTGCAGTGACCATAAAGTTGTAAACAATAACTGCAGTGCAGAGTTCTGATATCTCCATTGACAAACTCTCAGCTTCAACTCTGAGAGCAAATTAAGATCATGGAATTCAGTTTCTGACACAATGGTCGTTTTCACAGTTCGTCAAACATGAAAAAAAGATGCAACTGTCTCCGCTTAATCGAAACTGTCGTTTATCGCAACATTGTTCAGAAAAAAAGAAAAAAAAAGATTTGAACTTGGAAACTAAAGCATTGCTCAATGACACCATTTTACTCGATCCCTATGTTTTAATACTGCATGGAAAAAGAGTTGCGAGTAGGCGGAGTCAGCTGTATAAATACACTATATTGTATGTACCCAACAGACAGATCTACCATGCATACTTACTGAATCCACAGCAATATCATTACAAGTAGTGGAATTGGAATTAAATACATCGCCACTTTCTCGAGTCTGAAAATCAGGAAACACAACGAATTTGTGGAAATGCTGAAAAACAAAGGAAATGCAGTGCTAGGGATATTTCTGCCGTTTAATGAGAAAAAGACTGTATATGCCAAAGTAAATCAAGTTCACCTTTTGGTATCTTTCTATTGTGCATAATCTTCTTCTGCGTTCAATAATTCTCATATCTGAGAGCTTGCGCATTAACGATGCTTTCTTCTACCACTGTAAGAATTACACTACCGTAGCAGTGCTGAATGTACCCCATATAGCGTTCAAAATGCAGAGGTCATGATATTCTTACGATGGTAAGAGATTCCATCGTTAATGTGCATGTTCTAAATTGTTGTGGTAGTGCTGACTAACCTTGGAGAGTCGGCTGTATATTACAAGCAAATCTGTCACCAAGGCCCATAGCTTCATCTCGAAGACAGGCTTATCGGGCGTAAAACTTTTTAAAAATCGCTATAGAGCATACTACTTTTCTGCCTTTCCGTCTGGATTATTCTCTCGGAGCTCCAATTGTTTTCGAGATAGTCAATGATTTGTGCCACTGTTTAATTAATAAAGACAAGAGCAACACCAAATTTTCTTTTTTTTTAATCCGTCGCATGTGAAACTGTGTTTTGGCATATACCGTTTTTTTTCCCCATTAAACGATAGCAATAACATCTTTACGACTCATGCATTATACATTAGCTATAGAGCAAGCAGAATGATATTTATCGTTGAATGAGCAAGGCATGCTAATGCAAATGATATTGAACATAATATGGGAAATCATGTCTATCAATCATGCAATCCCTCAATGATACGTTCATTTTCATTATTGCTAAGCATCACAATCATAATGTGCATTGTGCAAGACGGAGACAGGTATCGTTATCGTTATCATCATCATCGTCATCTTCATTGAAATTAAGTAAGGGTTCTGCCCAGATTTAATATAAAACTTTTGAGAAATGTATGATGATCCTTCCCCCCTCGAGCATGTCATAGGGATCCCAGATATCGCAGCTCATAAGGGGGCCATATGTGACCAATACGACATACGAACTTGTTAGCAAAGATACTGACAAAGGGAGGCAGCGAGAGATTAAAAAATTAAAAATCGACATCAACAACGAAACAGCGACTGAAAGAAGAAGAAGAAAAAAAACGAGGAAAAAGAAGGAAGAAGAAGAGGGAAAAAAAAGAAGAAGAACAGAAGAAAGAAGAAGAAGAAGAAGATGAAGAAGAAGAAGAAGAAGAAGAAGAAGATGAAGAAGAAGTAAGAAAAAGAAAAAGAAACAAAAGGAAGAAGAAGAACTCCTGCAACAACAGCAACAACAACAACAACAACAATAAAAATAGTAGCAGCAACAACAACAACAGCCCAGTTATTAGAATCACAGAAGTGAAACTTACCCTAAAAATATCAAGCTCTGACGGTCTCACAGTTTTCCTCGACTAAATAAAAGAGAAAAATAAACAAAACAAGAAAAACTGAGGGCAACCAAATCAAATCAGCATGCAACATCAACTAACAAACAAAGAGATAACCAGTCATCCAACCAACACTAAATATCGTCGAACTTGTCAATGATAACTACACGCACCACAAAATACATGTCCGAGAGAGAGAAAGAGAGAAAGAGAGAGAGAGAGAGAGAGAGAGAGAGAGAGAGAGAGAGAAGAGAGAGAGAGAGAGAGAGAGAGAGAGAGAGAGAGAGGGTATCTTCACAGAGATCATATCTGAATAATGAGGTGCCTACATGAAGTCGTTCGTATCAGATACATTTTAATAACCTTAGTAGACAAGTCCCTGTCATACCGTAGTCAGTGGCAAATATGTACTAGTCCTGGCGCCGGGACCCTCACTACAATTCCCCCCAACCCCTGCCCAACTCCCCCCCCCACC
>JAWQUT010000043.1:1398220-1408645 GCA_033807755.1 Ellobium chinense
TCACATCAGTTAGTAAGTGTGTTTGAAACACCATGAACAATACCTAAAGAGAAATCCGTCGCCAGCAGGATTCAAACTCGGAACCCTTCTCACCATAAGGTAAGAGCTCCACCTCTCGGCCGCCCTGCGGACTTTTTGGGAGCATGGAGGGCACCGATTACGAAGATTTGCAATTACCCGTGGACACTGACCTCTATGACGTACCGATAAGAAATGTTATGGTTAAACGAAAATAAAGTTGCAGCTGCGACGGCTTTAGTAATTTTTCTTTATAAAGTGTTTGTGTAATCGCACGTGAATTAAATACGGTCGCTGTCATTACTTTATTTACTATTCTTTGGGATTCTTATAGTAGATTTATTTTGCTCCCCCCTCCACCCGTTACAGTTGCTTTTCCTTATCTACACATGACAGTACAGTTGCTCTTTCTTATCTACCCATGACAGTACAGTTGGCTTTCCTTATCTACCCATGACAGTACAGTTGCTTTTCCTTATTTACCTCTACTCATGACAGTACAGTTGCTCTTTCTTATCTACCCATGACAGTACAGTTGCTCTTTCTTATCTACCCATGACAGCACAGTTGCTCTTTCTTATCTATCCATGACAGTACAGTTGCTCTTCCTTATCAACCCATGACAGTACAGTCCTTATCATGACAAAACAGTTGCTCTTCCATATCTATCCATGACAGTACAGTTGCTCTTCCTTATCTATCCATGACAGTACAGTTGCTCTCAGAGGCGGATATACGATCTGCGGAGCCGTGGACATAAGAGGGGTGGGAGTGCAAGACACTCTTTCACATAGGACGACCGAGCTTGGGACAAATTTTGCCGTGGCGTTGGTTGAACCAAAAAAAAAAAAGAATGAACATCATCAGGCTTTATCCCAGTCTCCCTCTCCATCCCCCTCTCTCTCCCGCCCTCTCCTTCTCCTTCTCCCGCCCTCTCCTTCTCCCTCTCTCTATACCCGTATCTCCCTCTCTCCTTCTCCTTCTCTTTCTCTCCTTCTTCTAACTCCCTCTCCCTCCATTCTTTCTCTCCCCCTCTCTCTCTTCCTCTCCCTCCTTTTCTTTTTCCCTCTTTTCCTCTTCCCTCTATCTCCTTTTCTCCCTCTCTCTCTCTTCTCATTTCTTCTCTTCGTATAAAAATGTTTTCGTTTGTCAGCACGGGGCCTCCTACAAGCGCGGGTGCCCTGAGTACATGCCTTTGTACCCATGCCCATAATTCCGCCCCTGAATGCCCTTTCATTCATCCAGACCAGCACTTACTGATTTACCAGCATTTACCTCACCAACTCAAACATCAATAATGTAACGCCAATAAATCTTGCCCCGTTTGGCTAGAGAATATTCACGGCATCTCAATCACAGCTCAATGTTTCCCGAGCAGACAGCCGGGTTTTCAGCCACGGGAGTCATAGAACGAGTGAGCTCTTCCGAGCACATTTATTTAGACATAAGCTAATTACTCTTAACCTATAAGAGCCGCTTTTCTCCTGTCGTGGGTAAGCGTATTCAATTGATTTGTCGTCGGAGAAATGAACAGATAGCGACGGAAGTCANTGTTTGTGTAATCGCGCCTTAATTAAATACGGTCGCTGTCATTACTTCATTTACTATTCTTTCAGATGCTTATAGTAGCATTTATTTTGCTCCCTCCTCCACCCGTTACAGTTGCTTTTTCTTATCTACCCATGACAGTACAGTTGCTCTTCCTTTCTATCCATGACAGTACAGTTGCTCTTTCTTATCTATCCATGACAGTACAGTTTCTCTTCCTTTCTATCCATGACAGTACAGTTGCTCTTCTTTATCTACCCATGACAGTACAATTGCTCTTTCTTATCTACCCATGACAGTACTGTTGCTCTCTCTTATCTACCCATGACGGTACAGCTGCTCTTCCTTATCTACTCATGACAGTACAGTTGCTCTTTCCGCCCCTGTATGCCCTTTCATTCATCCAAACCAGCACTTACTGATTTACCAGCATTTACCTCACCAACTCAAACATCAATAATGTAACGCCAATAAATTTTGCCCCGTTTGGCTAGAGAATATTCACGGCATCTCAATCACAGCTCAATGTTTCCCGAGCAGACAGCCGGGTTTTCAGCCACGGGAGTCATAGAACGAGTGAGCTCTTCCGAGCACATTTATTTAGACATAAGCTAATTACTCTTAACCTATAAGAGCCGCTTTTCTCCTGTCGTGGGTAAGCGTATTCAATTGATTTGTCGTCGGAGAAATGAACAGATAGCGACGGAAGTCAATAACACATGACCTAGTTCTAGCTAATGTTAGGCCGATATCGAAATATTCGACTCCCTGCTTTAAGTATCTAAGAATCAATTCTATTTCGATACCGATACTCAGTAAAGCTAAGACTTTTCGATACCATTCGATACTTTAGATAACTTTCCATAGTTTTGAAAATGTTGGCAATCTCGGTCAGACAAACTTTCGCTGCTTACATAGAAAGTATCGATATATAGCAATTCCAGAGCTTAAACTTAAAACCGACAATCAAATTGCGGGATATCGACAGTATCGGTTCTTAGAAACGCTACCGACCGCATTCAGTTCCAGCCTAGGCCAGGTCATACGATATTCCAAACATGGCCGTCCACAGCTCGTTCAAGACTGAAGGGCTGCGGTATTTAATATATTATGACAGAATGTCATAACACTCTGTTTACCTCTGAGAACATTATCACCTTTTTTTGTTCGTGGCGGCATCACTGTCAAGATGATAGACTGTCAAGATGATAGACTGACAAGATGATGGACTGTCAAGACATGATGTTTTTTTATCCCAAGAGATACTGTTATGGAGTTCTAGCAATGGTGTCACTGACACGTACACAAACACAGAAAGAAAATTATATTATAATCAATGAACTTTGGTCGAAAAAGGCGAACATTTATAGGGGGGTTTGCTCGTTTCTCATATGATGATTTTTTATTTTTATTATCCCAAGAGGCACTGTGATGTGATTTTTAGCAATGGTGTCACTGACACTGCCCAAAACACAGAAAGGACACTCTGTTTTAATCAATGGACTTTTGTCGAAAATGACGAACGTTTATAGGTGAGTTTGCTCGTTTCTCCTCTTGATATATCATTACCAGGCGGCAATTCTGTAAGTAAGTGTGAGTGTGTGTGTGTGTGTGTGTGTGTGTGTGTGTGTGTGTATATGTGTGAGTGTGTGTGTGTGTGTGCGTGTGTGTGTGTGTGTGTGTGTGTGTGTGTGTGTGTGTGAGAGAGAGAGAGAGAGAGAGAAAGAGAGAGAGAGAAAGAATGAGCACACGAATGTGCCGGGAAAGAAGGGAGGAGGGGGTGGGGAAGCGGAGATGGGAACAACATGAAAGACGCAGAGAAATAGATTTTGAGCAAGCACAGAGAAAGGATTTATAATTAAACCACATGAAAGCATCGAACTTTAATAAAGAACGCAAAGTAAGGTATCCGAATAAGCACAAATATCCATGATCTACTTACAAAGGATGCCATGCAAATCTGCCTATCCACCATGGCACCGAAAGACATAGGAGGAAGATACGTCCAGCCTATCTAGAAGAGCAAGGCTATCCCTTCTTTGTTAAGTTTCTGAACAGAACAAACGTTTGAAGGTGCCAGTGCATACCAAGCAAACAATTAAACAAACAGAAAAACCAATGACATTACAATCGAAAACAGAGAGCTGCCTTACCTGTTTCTGTTCATACTTGAGCGCCAGTTTAAGCCTGGACAAGGTTAGTTTGTTGGTGTCTACCGGACCCTGGTCATCTATATCCGAGGCATCGTCGTCTTCACAGGTCTTATTGAGGACGGCAATCACCTCCTCACTACTCCGACACTGGTCTAGCAAATCACAGGCGTACTTCTTGCACTGGCCACTCAGCTGGGAACAGAAATAATGAGGATGTCATTATGTCAATCAATCTCAATAAGACTCATTTTTTAAGAGGCTGTGAGGAACAAAGCCATATGCACTCTTTGCGACTGAAAACAAAGAAGACAGCAAAAAAAAAAGCAAAAAACCCAAAGAGAGTGCCATTACATCTGGATCTTTTTAAGCCGTAGAAAAACAAATATCCCTCTGTAGACAAACAAAGACAACTCTAATCTTTAATTTTACACTGGAGTAGGAAGAATGACATCCACGTTAAATTCTGCAGTCTCGGTTTACCACCTATGGTCATAAAAATATAGCCAGATAACCATTTAACAGACGGTTTATCCAAAGTTGAGAGCTCAACCTAAAAGACTGTGGGGTCCACTGTAACATGGTTTTTTTTTTCCTTAACCATTGACTGCGATGAGAATTTGGCTTTTATCAGTATGGTAATTTCTTTCTGGTTTAGGACAAAAATCAAGTTTCCAAGACATAAGTGAAATAAGTACCTATACGTCATGACCAGAAATGGAGTCGGTTTTATCCACCGTTTGGGATGTCACTAACATTGTTCACTTAGCAATCACATGATTGAAAAGCAGGGGTATCACGTGACACGACAAAATATTGTGAGAAGCTGACTGAGAGAAATGTTCAAGTCTTGCTGTCTGGAGTATATTACAACATGACCATCAAAAAGATATCGTTTCTTTTAGATGAACAGAACTGACACACACCT
The DNA here is from genome assembly GCA_033807755.1 of Ellobium chinense. NCBI lineage: Eukaryota > Metazoa > Mollusca > Gastropoda > Ellobiida > Ellobiidae > Ellobium > Ellobium chinense. The sequence goes on from JAWQUT010000043.1 coordinate 1,402,865, forward strand.
CAATATAAGAATCCTTAAACTCATTCTCCCTGAGTGCGAGATGGTCCAGTTCCCAGGAGAGCTGGAAGGCCGTGAGGACGGGGTCAGGGCTGGTCAGAGAAATCCAGGCAGGACTGGCCAGGGCTCGATACGTGTTGATTCTCAGCAAAGAGTGTCGTAAACTGGAGAGGAAAAATACGGATCATTCTTACATAAGTCATCTCACCGTTGAAACACTCAATAGTAACTGATACAGGTGCGTAACAGCAGTCTTGAGCCTAATACATTAAGTTTTATGCAAGAAATAACTGACTGAATGCTGCCGTGCATAAGTGATTTCATTATTATAGTACTTAAATCCAGCACAAAGTACGTGATACAGTGTACACCCTGTCACCAAAAGATGTCAAATTTCAAGACATAGGACTGGTAATTTAGAATCCGCAAAGAAAAAAAAATTGCAGGGGATGTACCGACCCCAAGCTACGGGCTCCAGCTTATGAAATGTGTGATACCCAGAACTGTATTTTTGTCTTAATATATGTCATTACAGAAATAACATTAAGCTGAACGAGAGCTTGGACTCTGATGACTTTGTACTGTTGGAAATGTTCACTAGAAGAATGTCAATAACGATGATAAGCATGGCTATGGATGAGAATATAACAGAACATTTAAACCTTTCGGAGGTGCACCTACAGACGACCTATAGGTCGTAGGAGATAAAATTTAACACTGAAAAAGAGGGGAGTTTCAGAACTTCAGTTCCTTCATAAAGACTATGAGTTGACAACGACCACAACGATAAATATGATCCTTTAAGGGGTGCCCAATGAGGTTTTCAAAGCACGTCACTGTAACTTACCTATCAGCATGGACTTTGGCCTGACACCTTTTGCAGGAACATGACAACTGGTGGGGCCGGTCTATCGTGGCTCCGTGGACCAGCAGCAACTGAAGGATCTCAAACTGGTTACAGTGGGCGGCAAGGATCACTAGAAGGCAAAAAGAATGGCAAGAGAAATTCAGTCTGAGCAATCATGTGCATTACAGAACTGTTTAAGACGAATTTCACTGCCAGTCTTAGTGTATTTATTTTGAAACAGAAAGAGTAACTATTTTCCAAAGTTTTTTTATAGTCATCCATACATGTCAATTTCGAGGACTGGCAAATAAGTAATTTTTACAATTCTTCTTCACATACAGTACTCTCAGCACACAACCTTAATTTTTATTAGCTGTGTTTGCAGATTTGTTTTTTCACATTAAGTAGAAACAGTATGGTAAAACCCTCGCTGTCATGAACATTACCATCCCAACATGAGAATATTTTTCAGTCACTAGCTTATTTCTCAAGCCATCAAAACAGCCATTAGGGGATAGAAGAGATGACAAAGCAAACGAATTAGACCTGTCTTACCAGGGGAAATATCAGGAGAATAGTCAAAACTTTCGTCGTCGACGTGACGTGTTCTGGCCCATTCAGAGCCAAGCATATCACGTGATATGGAGGGGTGTTCTATCAGCATTTCCACTATTCGGTACACGCCCTCTCGTATGGCGTACAGCAAGGCGTCACCTAATTGGAAGATTGTTGTAAAAAATAAAAAGGCCGGGCAATGAGAATATTATGATTAAACAAAACAAACAAAAACAACAAAAATTTAAAGTTAATATCATCATAGATATTTCATTTTCACTGACAAATGTAAATATCACAAGGCGAGAAAAATAGGTGTCCGAGCAAGAGAGAAGAGAAGCTTTGAAAAACCGTGATGAGGCTAAGAAAAAAAAATCGAAGAAAACGGAGGGTTGGTGAGAGCTTTAAAAGATGAAACAATTTTCTTTGTTGTAAAGTGCTGTTATTTCATAAAGCTTTAAACACTATCTCGTTTTCTAAGCATGAGAGGAAAGCTGAGACTAATGAGGAAAGAGGATCTTGTTGTATGTCAGTCTACATTCTGTTGATAGAAGGATCTGCACAAAGTTAGAGAAGCGCTTACAAACAGTTGATAGGTGGAAATGTGCGTAAACTGATGGACATCGAAATAGACATCAGTCTGTCCATCCATCCATCCATCCATCCATCCATCCATCCATCCATCCATCCATCCATCCATCCATCCATCCATCCATCCATCCATTTGACCCTACTTACCTATCCTGACTCCCTCCTGTCTCAACAACAGCTCCACCAACTCAATGTTCTCGTTGTCCACAGCTATCTGTATAGCCGACCGTCCCAACATGTCTGTACAGTTGACACTGACTGGGTTGGGGCTCGTCAGACACCGGATCACGGTCGGCTTGTCGCCCTTTTCAACCGCGTCCAGGAAGATGCGCTCTTGAGGATCCATCCGGTTGCCTGATTCCGAGAAGATGAGGGTATAAGTGAGATTCCGGAACTTCCAGAATGGAAGGAATGGAAGGTGAAACTTTAGTCTCCTAAATTTTCATTGCCGGGAATCCATTTGCTGCATAGTTTTGTGCGACTTGTATACAGAGATACTGGGTGGGATGTGCCAATGACCATCTTGTATATTTTACGGCCACTGCATAATCTTATTTTTTCCCCCAAAAAGTTGGGAGTGTAGAGGCTTTCCATAAAAAGACTACCTACTTAAAGAGGAGATTCAAGATGGGGCAAATGAAAAACGAACGTCCGTGCTCTTGGTGTCCTTGTTTCATGAGGGTATAGAACTCACTGTAGAGCACTGCAGTCCTTAAAACTGGTCACATACAAGCACCAGCCACCAGAGAAAGCCCTCAAGAAAAAGCTCGATGGACCCTTGACTAACAAATCTAATAACCACAGCGACATTCATATTATGGTAACTGAATTTCGGCACCGACGTAATATTTAGAATTCCTCAGTCACAGAAGGAGGAAGAAGAGGATTACGGAAATTGAATTAGCTACAATATTTCATTCATAAATACGGTAATTTCAGCTCTGACAAAATATTTATAATGGTGCAACTGCTGAAGGAGGAAGAAGAAAATTGAAGAATCTGAATTTGCTGTGAATGTGTGCAAATTACGACCGTACAATACAAAAGTAGTTGGTACATTTTGTATTATCAGAAATCGTCATCGTCATCGTCGTTGTTGGTGGATGTGTTGCTCTTATTGTGTTGGTGGTGAAAGTGTGACAGCGTGGCTTTGCGGCTTGTGAGTCGTTCTCACAGTCTGAAGACTGTCAAGTCTGGGGTTGTGTATTCGACAATGTGTCGGGCGGTTTACGTTGTTGTGTCTCGGGACAAGATACTTAAATACCCCTGCTGTCACCACTCAGGTACAAATGAGTACCTGGCTTTAGAGATGCCAAGATCAGGGCGCTGCGCCACAGCGACTAGCAATGACTTTGTTATTTATTCCATTTGCAATACTGTGAATTCCTATGTAATACGTGTACGGTTCTGTTACGTGTATATATTATGAATGATATGTATAATCCTGTTTGACATTGTAATGCAAATTCTCTCGGGATGAATATAAGTCTTGTCATTTTTCATGTTTTTGTTTTTCTCATATACAACAACTCATTTTTATTTCGGCATTTACTCCTACATTTTCTTTGATGATACTTTCCGTGTAGCTTTTTTTTAAATAATGTGTTTGATGATGATATATGCTTAATGCATGTTGTCTATAAATGCTGAATGAATTTAGAAATTCGTTACGTTGAAAAAGCTTCTTTTCTCGTCTATTCCATACAAAGTTCATTGATTAAAACCTCGACTCTGTGAGAAATGTTACAAAATGGAAATGTGTATGAAATTCTCTCGAACATCAAAGAAACAACAACAAAAAAATAAAAACAAAACTACGGTCAAAAGCCCTGGGCCAGATTCATAGACAAATCCCTGCAAAACACCAGTAAATCACCAGGAAAAAAAAAACCCAGCTAAAGAGTAACAAAGAAAACAGCCATAAAAAATCCTAATTACTAAGCAAGAAATTACTTTAGATGAGAGATTTGAAACATCACTGTGAACATCGTATGAATCAAAGGAAAATCAGTTAACAACTCATGACATAAAAGAAAGTCATAGTGACACCCAAATCACGAAACAAGAAATTCAGCGTTGATCGTGTACCACTGAACACTTCGCTGTCTCAGGTTTCAATGACACCGGAACCGGAAACAGCTCACGACTTTATAAACCAACAATTCCTTGGGGGGAAGGGAGGGCGTGGGCATGAAAGAGAAGTGATCTTCACTTATCTCGTCTTAATCTTCAGGTTCAGGCCAAGAAACACACAATTTTAGGTCTCCATCCATAGCACACTGGACTGTTGGAGACCGGAACGTCTAGACGCCATTGTTTTGCCTAAGGTAATATCTAATATGCGTGATTTCCTGTGGGATTGTCCTGAGAACAGTGAGCTATTGGATGCGTTAACGCGCATAAATCACCGGGTCTCATCCGAAGGCGGTCTGATCTGCTTCATCAGCTCAGAAAAGACTCAAAGACACCGGTTCTAGACTGACTTCACCCATCTGGTCCGTCTAGATAAGAGTTGGGGAATCTTGAGACAACTCAGACAGACGTGTTCAGAGTACTAATGGTTACACTAAGTCACCATCACCAGTGGAGAACTCACAGGTTCACCGAGTAGACTACCGTCCTCTACGACTTAATCGCAGTCTAGTTAATGGTAAATTTCTCTTAAACCCAACATAACAAAACACACACACACACACACACACACACACACACACACACACACACACACACACATATATATATATCGGTTGTAATCCTTCTACCGCTGATCTTTGATTTTTACGGCCGCTGAGGAGTTACGATTATCCGGAGTGAGTTGCGATTATCCAGTGACTTTCATATAGGAAAAATTCGGCTCCCTGGGGTTAGTTGCGATTAAGCGGAAGTGGCGATTAAACAGAGTCGACTGTTTACATAAATAAATAAATTTAATTATNTATATATATATATATATAAACTCCTTGGATAATCGCAGCTCCTTTGAAAGCAATTTCTCTATACTCCCGACGATTTGTCTTTAAGCAGAGCTGACTATATGAAATAGAAGATTTAGAGAACTTTCGTTTTTCAATTTCGGCTCTCTTATGTTAGGGCAGAGGTACGGATGTAAACTAGATGTAAAATTCACAACTGATTTCTAGACTACATCACGTGTAAAGTGATCTTCACACCAGGAAACACCATTATCATTACGAGCTCTAAAATGTGTTCTTTGCGCAAGGTCAGGCGCCATTTTAGTTTACGAAATACCAAAGACACACCCATTGCCTCACATTAACGCACGACCATCCCTCATCGCCCTTCCCCCCAATTCGAGTTTGGAACGACAGTCACTTTACCAGGCATTTTATGTCCTCTCCTTTTCAACGACAGCGAAGACTGGCCAGTTTGGCAGGGTACATTTATTGTCGGAGACATATGGTATAAGGTTGTCAATATGTAGAAGATTAACTTCAGAAACAAACCAAAAAAAAAAAAACGGAAAAAAAACGAAAAATAAAACAACTAGTCACGATTGGCAATAAATACCAACCTGGCAACATTGTACAAATGACACTTTTCTTCGTCGCACCAAATTTTACCTGGCATGATATTTTCATTTGACTCAGAATCAAAGTGAACTCCTGATTATCGAGTACATTCTGCCTCACAATGAACTCGCAGTTCTCTCTCACATTTAACTTAGGTCATAGGTCATGCCACATTTTGCTGTGGGGGCGTCAGGCTCTCTACCTATCTCCTATGTAATAATCATTGATTTTGGACTGCCGTTAAGAGTGTATCGTTGTGGA
>JAWQUT010000043.1:1426933-1443971 GCA_033807755.1 Ellobium chinense
CTTTCCCGAGGATTTTGAATGTAAAATATGTAACACAGTTAAATTTTGTCCTGATGGCGCTAAATCTCTGTCCCTCGTAATGAACCAATCAGAATCCGTGTTGCATCGGGAGTCGCCATGTCTGATTTAGACATGCCAGTGTGTGTCCATTCAGGCTGGAGGTTTGTCGCGCGAGTGATGCTGACGAGATTTTCGCGTGAGGTGGTCACGATGTGTCCTGTGTTTATCAACAGTATTGCTTGCCCGTCGTAATGGTAGACTATAGTAAATTTTTCATGTAAAGAGGATTAATTGTAAAAACGACCGTACGTAAATGTAAGGATTGATTGGGGTCGGCGGAGGTAAAATAGCGACAGCTCAGTTAATGCGACTTCGGTTAAATGGTACAGCCAGCTCCGCTTAATCGGAACTCTTCGGGAGCACAGACAGAAAGTTGCCATTAAAAGCATTTTGGGTATCCAGTGACTTTTTCATAGTAATGTAACATTATTTCATGTTGAAAAGGTTGTGACAGAAGGCAAATGTTATTATCCGGATTGCGATTAAACAGAACAGATTTTACATGTCAATACAATGCTCATAGGATGCCATCTCCATTTAATAGCAACAGCTCTAGCGACTGGGAGGCTTGCTTTTAGATGGAGGATACAATGAATCGCAGCTTTGGACTGTTGTTTTTTTTTTATACTTTCTGTAGAAAGTTGCCTTTAAACGAATCTGGGGTAAGAAACATTGCATTTAGGTGTGTGAAAATGAATGTTTTGACCAGTGGATATGTAGAAATCGCCAGTCACGGTAATAACAGTAGAGTACTTTTGTGGGGATAGCGACAGACAAGAATAGAAGATCAAAACAATGTTAGAGCTATACTGCATAGGAGTGAGCTCAAAAGATCACCCGGACAAAAGTGGCGAAACGAAATGGGCATAATGATACAAGACCACTGAGGCCACGCTGTGAGTGTTCCTGTATGAGTTATATTGCCGCTGTGATTATATTGTTGGCAAGATGAAGGCTATTATTGCACTTAGACGCGGATGACGATAATTTCGATGATAACGATTTTGATATTTGTGATGATGATGATAATGGTGGTGATGATGATGATGATGATGATGATGCACTTAGACGCTGATGACGATAATTTCGGTGTTAACGATTTTGATATTTGTGATGATAATGACAATGATGATGATGATGATGATGATGATGATGATGAAGCAGGGGCAAAGACTGCAGCTTGCGAGGAGGTAGGAGACGAGATGGTCATGAACCTCTTCCTCCACTATGTTTTGATGTGCTGTTAGTACTAGAATAAAACACTGACTGTTGAAAATTTAAATTGGGGGAAGGGGGGAAAAGAGAAGCTGAGAGCTGATTGATTTTGACTTAGGCTCGTTTGTACATATAATAATCAATTGTGTTAGAGTTACAGTTTATATATTGTTTGTATTAACGAATGCCGTTATACTAAACTGAAGCCTTTTGGGAGAGAAACAGGATCAAATGGAAACCTTTAAATTGAACTGACATGAGCAGGCTCAAACACTGTGGTGTTGTCAGGGTTTTGAACCAGTATTTATGAACTCTATTAATGTTTCTAAGCCGCTTTAAAACTCTGATCAAAATGTTCCCAGTATTTGCTTAGGACATAATTTGTGACATACGGTCTTGTGTATCAGCACTTAACGATTTCTGACGTAGAGCACCAGATGAATCCCATCACTTCCGAGCTCCTCAACTCTCCTTCCCCTTTTCTAAACTGTTGATTGGCTGTGACACCTTTGCAATGATAGTTCACATTCAGTTCTGTTTAATAATAGGCTTTAAGTGGAACAATCAAGTTACATTAGGGGCAATATACCCTTATACATTCACCGCGCATATGCATTCATTTTGTTTTTTCCTTATATGAAGCAGAATAATCTCTAAAGATTAAACATTCCTTATAAGCCTTTATCAGGTTATGATCATAGTATGTTCAAAAACTAGATTTAAAAAATTTGTCCTTGAGACAGATTGCCTTAAAATGTGTACAAAACAATCTTCCCTCGTGCGATTTAAGGTACACATAGTCTTGACTTAAGAACAAAATATAATTAAAATACATAGGTCTTTTCCACTAGGATAGGTGTTCACTACCTGACAAGGACAGGGCTTTATCGCTCCCTTTCATTCAGCTCGGATAATCTCAACATTTCAGTTTTAACCCTATATTTTAAACTGCATATTATCTGTGACCTTTGAAAAGCAATAAATAAGTTTCGGTTCATGAGGAATGCCTCTACAGTGGCTGAAGGGAACTTTGTTAAGACATAGAATGTATTACTATTAGGTATGTAACGTAAAGAAACCGTGTGTGTGTGCACGCGTGCGTGTATGTATGTGTGTGTGAATATGTATGTGTGTGTTTGTAGTTGTGAATGGGTGTAATGATGTCATTTATGTATTTGGATTAATGTATTGTATTATTGTCAAACTTGCTGTGAGAGCAAATTTCCAGTAATTGGATAATAAAGTTATATCTTATCTTATCTTATCTTATCTTATCTTATCTTATCTTATCTTATCTTATCTTATCTTATTATCTTATATCGTCCCTAAGTAATAAACACACTCACTTTCGTCAGATAGATCTGCAAGACCTAGTGATGATAAAAATGGTGATGATGACGATAGTGATGTTAATAATCGTGGCGGCAGTGATGTTTATAATGATGATGATGACGACGACGACAATAATGACGTTGATGACCATGATGATGAATGTGGTGGTGGTGATGACGTCTTGCCATGTTTGATGGTCTCCAGGGGTATCTCTACACAGCGTCCCATACTCCTTTGGTGTGAGCGTTTGGATCCACTCGAGGCTCCGCCCACCATTCTTCGTCTTTCTTCCAAAGGGCGGGGCTTCACGTGTCAAAGGTCATCATTGGCTGGCAGGAGATTTGATGGACGGATAATGCGGACCACGCCCTGTAGCGTCACGGGCAACCACTGTTGTATAATACAGTGGTGTAAACTCAACTTGAAAGAAACATCTGAGACACCCGGTTGTCACCAGTGAAGTGTCCACCAGTCATTCGGAAACAACTGAAATGAGACAGCAACAAAAACAGTTTAGACTTCTTGGCTAAACAAAGAGACTGGATGGGAGCATTGAGAAACGTTGAAATAGAAGGAAATAACACTGCGTCTTCCCACAAGAATCTTTATATTATTTCGGTGCTCACTCTTCAACAGAATGACACTAGGGAGTCATGATCTAGTTCTGGCCCAGTTAAAAAGGTCAGGAAGTCAAAAGGACGAAATGCGTGCTAGACGGGCTTATCCTTTCTCTGTTTATTTTTTTTTTACCACGACTCGGTACACATGTAATATTGTTATTATATATATGTGAGCAGTCGGGAAGTGAGTTAGGATCACGGGTGAACACTAGGTCCGCACGTGGAAGTTAGGGACCGATTCAGGCAGTAGGTATTTAAGAATTAAATTGCTGTGAAGTTAGCGTCCCTGTGGTGTAGTGGTAACACGTTCAGTCTTGCAAGCTGAGAGACCCTGGTTCGATCCCCGGCAGGGACAGAAATTTTCTAGGGTAGGTTTTTTCGGCTCATTTTCTCTAATTTGATCATTCACAGTAATTTGGTAAAATCCCTGGTGACACACTTCCTTAAAATAATATGTAACATCGGAAAAATTATCAGACTAAGCTCACCTTCCTCCCCCTTAAACATAAGAGAAAGAATACTATACTGTATTGCCTTTCCACCCGGTTACATATGTGTTCCGAGTCGTGATGAGTCTTGCAATTTCATGGGATGCACATTAGAAAACAGTGTGAATAAGCGGGTTGGAGTAAACTGAGAGCTTGAGCAATACCGATGGGATCCTTTGCCATTGTAAGAATTACATTAATTCTGCACGTTGAACACTACTAAGGACGCATTCAGCACCAATGCACTAATGTAATTCTTATGGCGGTAAGAGATCCCACTGTTAATGCGTTAGCTCTCAAAAATTAGAATCGGAATCTGTCGCAAACAAATAGATAAATTTAGAAGCAACCAAAAAAAAAAAAAGTTGAAGGAAACAAGCCGAGCAAAATACAATTAAGACAAAAATATGTGCCAGGGTACGCATTAAATGAAGTTCGATCGCATCTGTTCCGGGAATAGCAAAATGGAGAAATAAGTGAGAACACGTTCTTTCTCCGTGATCAGAGGTAGTTTGAAGGTGCGGTTATTTTTTAAGCTTTACGTCTTAAATTATTCTCCTGCCGCAGTAAAGAGCGATCGTTTTGCCCCGACAAACCGATCATTCCGCACTGAAAAAACCAATCGTTTTGCCCTATTCATGCCACACTTAGGGCAAGACAATAAGGAAAAAAAGCTGCTATTCTTAGGGGCATTTTATTAGCCGCATATGAAAAAAAAATCTTTCATTTGTGACATAGAATAAAAAAAAATCTACAGAAGCCCGAACTCAAGTGACGTCACTGGCACAGACCCCCTAATGTATCCATGTGAACCAAACTGTTTTTCCTAGTTTCAATACTGATGCTGTTCCACAGCTTAGAGGTTACAGACTTCTAATTGGCTGAATATAACATGCGTTAGGAAGACAGTAAAAAATATGTCCTTTGGATAGATTGTGGAGAATGGGTCCTAGAATTATTTTACATTCTCTCCTGATTTTGTAAATTAAACCTGAAGTTTGGGTCATTCACTTCGGTTTCGGTGTGGCCTTCTGTGCGGAGCACTTGTCGTTAAGGAAACTGGTTTGCTTGTTTACACCTTTGGATGTATCGGTTCGCAGCTCGAAAACGAACCGAAAGACCTATATTTTGAACATCATATTTAATAAGCTCTTTGACTTCTGTAAATAATTAAAGAAGATTTAGAGATTGTGGAATTTCTTGTAAGTGACAGTAGACAAAACAGTTTATTGGCTCAAAGAGGGAAATTGGATTAGGCTTCTGTAACCTTAGAGCCATCGGTACAAAAATCCCTTTTCTCTTCTAGAGATACTCTGACACAATTTCCGTCAACCGTGACGTGATTCCACCCACGCCCACACAATGGCCTCCATTTTTTTTGCTTTGTTTTGTTTTCATTCTACGTAATGTGTCGTTAAGAGAAGACATATTTCCTTTTGCTTTGAGACGCCTAATGTTGCGAGAGCTTTCCGCAACACTGCATTTAGTATGAAATAATGTAATCTGATCAATTCTTCTTTCTTTCCTTCTTTCTTTCCTTCTTCTTCTCCTCACTCCCACTGGCGCTTGTAAACTTTTTTTTTGTTTTCACTTTCCACTCCAGGGTTACTGGAATTATCTTAGGTATACCCACAGACAGTCTGTGGGTACACCCAGCAGAGGTTGAGGATCTGGCCGACTGGAGCCCCCCTGCAGACCAAACTATACGGGACCGGCGACGAACTCCGGCGCACAGTCCTGTTCGCGACCCAGGCTGAGCTGAGCCTATAGCATTGTCATATTTGAACGCAGAAGAAGAAGAATAATCTTAGGTATATGCCAAATTATTGAGCGAAAATGTCGTCAACAACAACAACAACAACAACAACAAGAAAAAAATCACCAAAACTACACTTTGGCAAAGTAATAATAAGAATCGTGAAGTGCTCAGAATTTGAATTTTTTACCTCTGTTTTCCATGGCATCTCAATTTTTTAGCCCTGTCTGCGAGGTTTATAAAGAGCAAAACAACGTCTGAAATCTGATACAGGTATAAATGTAAAAAGAAAGATAAGAAAAAATACAAGGTTTAACTTTGGTTGTCAAATCTTTTCCAAAACATTTCAGATATCTGAAATTTGGTTCCAAAATCGCCAAACTGATAACCCTTTTCCACTCTTCTGTTTCTTGGTTTCAACATCCATCAAGATCTAGAACCCTAGCTTTTAAGATGAAAAACAAAATCTTGTTAACGGTGCAAAGGAACTGAATTCTTACTGTCTATAACCACACTGTCAGATAAAAAATTCTTTTGTGAACCCCAAGCAATAAGACAAAATAAACAACAAACAAAGAGAGTTGAATTCGTTAGGGCAGCCCTAAGCTTAGTTTCCAATTTCACGAGATGGAAAATTGAAGACAAAACGAACAGCGTTTTATAAATCAAAGCAAAGAAACACACACAAAAACTTGGGTCTAGCTTTCTACAATATCAATTGCGAAAACTGCGAACTTTGTTAACAAAACCACATTACAGGAAAAGTACAATGAAATGCTTTGGATTCTAGGCTACTTTTAATTTCCATCTCCATGGAAACAAAGGTGTGCACACACACACACACACACAGACACACACACACACACATACACACACACACACACACACACACACACACACACACACACACACACACACACACAAACAAACACACACATACACACACACATACATATACACACATATACACACACACATACATACACACACGCACATATAGACACACACACACACATACACATACACACACACACATACATACACACACATACACATACATACACACACAAACACACACACATACATACACACACACACACACGCACACACACAAACACATACATACACACACACATACATATACACACATATACACACATACACACACACACACACAAACACACACACACATACATACACACACACGCACACATAGACACCCACACACACACACACACACACAAACTTCTCAACAACACAGAAAGATAAGACAAGGTCAAGCTTTAGTGGATATCCATAATTTCCTTCTCTTCCGTCAATGATTAAAAAAAAATTGCAAACTCTTGTTTACGAAACGAAAAGAGCGAGGGCAACTTCAATACAGTATTACAAAACAAATCTCTAACTTGTGAGAAATTAAAGAAATCAGGGCAAAACTATTCCCCCAGACGAGCAGTGCAGGTTTGTGAAGGCAGACGATCTATTAAACCAGCCTGACATTTTCATTCACTGAATGTCAAGAGATTTCTGTCGTCTGCGCTCGGAGCCTAAGCGTGAGTCACAAAGGACAATTCATGTGAACTTTGTGAGCAAAGCAAAATAGACACAATGGCTTAATAATGATAACGATGCATTTTGTGCATGAAGACGTAAAGAGTCGTATTAACTAATTAACTCAGTCCAGAAATTGGTAGGCCCAGGGGCGTGGCGTCCATGTAATTTATGAATCTGAAATTACCAGTATATTATCGTAGTTATGTAATACAGTTTAACTTTTCCCTCAGTGTTTTTTGTAAAATGTTCTTACATCACTTTTATACTGTTTCACCTGCGAGACATTTTACAAGCATTGACAATAATACTTTGAGTACGTAAGCTAGTTTTCTTTGCTGATAAACTGAAACGTTTTACATCGTCTCACAGATTTAGCACTTCCTTATGCACAGCGTATGGCATCCACAGGCGGTGTCAAGAGAGAAACGTTTTAAAATAATGGACAGTGATCTGAGAGAAAAAATATCTTACCATCCATGCTGACAGTGTTTTTTTCCCCACTTTCTACTCCCTTTGGTAGACCTTCCATTTTGTTCTGAACATAAGGACGACTCTGGTGATAGCTTTAGAATTCTTATTTTTTTTAGCTCAAAACCTTACGACTACGTATAACAATCTTAGGACAATATGAGTCTCTAATAGAGAGATTAGCGATCCTGTTTCTGAAACCCTTTTTTTTTTTTGAGTTACGACGTTATTCCTCAGCAAGGACAATGTACAAGTCAATACGTACACAAACCACTGCAAATCTGCCCTGAGGCGCTGAAAGGCAATACAAAGTAAAAACAATCAAGAACACCAAAGTCTTGTCTTACTGAATTAAGTGCTTAAAAAAACTCTTCTAGTTGTTTCTCTGTGTGTTTGTGTACGTGCGTGGATCTGTGTGTGAGTGCTTGAGTGCATTTCAAGTTTTAAAGTGATATTCTAATGGAATATCTTATAATTCTCTACCTCGGTGTGCTGAGCGGTTCTCATTGTACCAGTTCATGACATTGTGTTTATAGTGTGGTCGGGTATGTAAGAAAGACTTATACTGTGGGTGGGCGTAATAACAGCAGTAAAACACATACATTGTTTTATAAAAAAACTAAGATCTATATGGGGTTTGTTGGTACCTTCTTCATCACTAATATATTTGGAGTAGGGGGCCAATATCTAGACACTCTCTAAGGGGAGTGTCTTTCTTAAATTGGAGTAGGGGCCAATATCTAGACATCCTCTCAAGGGCGTGTATTTCTTAAATTTGGTGTAGGGGGCCAATATCTAGATATTCTCTCAAAGGCGTGTCTTTTTCAAAAATTTGGAGTAGGGGCCAGTATCTAGACACTCTCTCAAGGGCGTGTCTTTCTAAATCCGACTCTACCTGAAACTCTGTCCCAATTCCTGCACCTGTTCGTTCTTGTAATTCTTTAAGGCTCTCTAAAAAACTCTTGGATTTTTCAAAAGAACACAGTGGATCTTGAGAAATGAGCTACTCTCATGAATTATTCACAAATCCCAGTCAATGATTCGAACCTGTAGACAACATCCTCCCNCACAGCCACAAACAAATTCCTGGACTCCTCTAAACCACACATATTGCACTATAATTTTTTTTTTTAACGACCCACCCCAGATGTTTTTCTAAAGCTACGCAAAATAAGTTAAACACCAGACTTTATTTCAAATTGAAGTTTGCAGGATTTATTTTTTAAAATCTAATTTCCAATTTGGCTTAAATGTTAACTCCCAGCAAATTAGACACAGAGAGTGGAGCTGTCAGCCCGCACATCCGCTGGCCAAGAGCTTACAGGCCTGTAATTCTGCTTTCATTTTTGGGTCCTTGTACTTAGGGGTTATATTTCATCTCTCCTTTTCCTTCTTTTCGCATGCCATGCTTCCCGTGTTAAGGGCTCCTTGGGGGCAGATTTTAATTTAAAGGGAAACTGTCCATTTTATTTTATTTTGCCAGGAACTATTTAGCCGTGGGCTGGAACTGTCAGGTCAAGGGTGTGCTCAGGCGGAAGAGGGGGGATTTGGCGTTGACCAGTGAAAAAGGTAGGGTCTTTTTACAAATGGCAAGCAAGCTCAAAATTTCAGTGGACTGGGTGGGATTGGGTCAGTCTTAAACTTTGGGCCACACAATGAGCTTAAATTTGATATGGGTCTGGGTGAAAGCTTAAACTTTGGGTTCAGAGGGTAGCTCAAAATGCTAACATAGCCCATAGAGGAAAAAAGGGTCCAATCCCATTACAGGTCTGTAAGCATGAGAACCGCCGAGTTAAGACACTGGACGGCTATAGTTCGCTTACTGGCAGCACTAGGATGGACGGCCGCAAACAGAACATTGCGGTGTCCAAACCACTTTGTAAAAGTCACGAATGAAACTGAACTCACAGTGCTCAAAGTTTCAGTTAATATCAGTTTGCTTTATTACGGCCGAGGGCCAACTGTAAATCCAACGAGGGAAACGGATTCAAAGAAAGATGGGTTGTGAACACGGCTTTAGCGAAGTTTTCTGTACTCGTACGCGTCCATTCCACATAGGAATTTTTACCTTCGCCATGGCGAGAATACTGTTTGTTTTCAATCAATTTGGCTGAGTGATTGTAAGCAGGGTATTCGGTTATTATGCATTGGTGAACGAAATTCGGTGGAAAGACCAGACCTGGGTTGAAATTTGTACAAATAAATTTTCGCCTAGATTTTAAAGCAGTGAAGGATCCAGGAAATTATAAAAAGGATTTCCTGTAAATGCGAGACATAATGCATTTTCATCATTATCTCCCTTGACCGACGACTTGACTCTGCTGGATACCCTCCTCATGACGTAANGCATTTGAGAAACATGAGTACAGCGTCAGGAAGAAAAAAATGCTACAATCTACTACAAGATGTTTGAAAAATTTTGACAAAACAACGTACTGGATTTCAACAGCATTTCCAACTGGATTTCCAACTAACTCTAGACTTCCGTCTGCCTAGATTTACATCTATTCGTGACATTTAAATCACAGCAGCATCCAAAAAAATCTTCATCTAACGGATGAAATGGCAGTGAACATTTTTTAAAAGTTTGACGACTGTGGTCATTGACAAGAGATCCGCATTTGTTGCTAGGATGCTGAATGTCAACTTCAAAGAACAGTCTGCCTGTGTTAAAAAGGTTAAAAGTTGAAATTTCATCAGAAGATATGGATATCTGTTCAAAAGGAACGTTAGTCTTGATCTAGGCATAGACATAAATTACTAATATAAAAGTAGACCTTGCCGGTTTTGTCTTTTGATCTTCTCAGCCGGAATTGTAAGTCGTAGAATAGTGATATTATATGTTTTTAAAGCACTTTGAAACGAACATCTTCCCTGGGATTTACCCAAACAAAGTGGGAAAATTAGTTCTCTGTGATTTGCTCTTTTGAAAAAAAAAACAACAAAAACAAAAACAGCCAAGTCTGACTGCCTGCCGCTGCAAACTTTTTAATGGCTTCCGGTCCACCGCTTTCATCAGCGATGCATGCTCGCTGCTAGCTCATGTTATCTCTATATCTTCTTGCCGTTGGGGACTGTTTTCTCTCTATGTTTGACTTGTTCGTGTCAACTCCTATTGTTAACGTCCATTTTCAACAGTTAAGACAATACCACAGAATGGATAAGGCTTGGAACCCCGTCAGGCTGCTAGCAAGAAGATTTCTTCTAACTCACTGAAGACTGGACAGTTTTTAATAGAAGTTTACCTCATTCAAAGTTCAGCATTTTCAAGAGTTTAAACGAAACTGGGATAAAATTTTAAGTACATTAACAGACAGATTAGATATTATAGTGAACGCCATTAGAAACTGTTCAGAAACTGTTCACTTGCGAACAAAAGACACACCAACATCTAAGAGCTTGCGCATTAACTATGGGATCTCGTACCATCGTAAGAAGAATACTATAACATTGGTGCTGAATAAATCCTTAATAGCATTCAGCTTGCAGAGTTTATGCAATTCTTACGATGTTAAAAGGTACCATCGTTAATGCGCAAACTTTCAGCTGTCTCCATCTTTGCTTGATATGCCTGTGACTAGAGAGCATGACAGTATTTTTTTCTTCTTCGGTGTTCTCAGACGTAGCCTCAGCCTACATAGTCTATATGTTTCTACAAAATATACACACCCTAATGATGAAAAATACTTCGTTTTCAGAAAAAAATGACAGAAACTCAGAGGGAAAAAAAAGAGAGTAAGACATGTCTTAAATCGTAGTTCTTAACAATCAATACGTATCTATCTATTGTACAAATTAATTTTAAAAAATGATGTGCACGTGTAATTATATAAACAAAATCTAGAGGATTAGGCGTATACTGTATGTTTCTTTCATAAATACATATCAGTCTGTACAGCCTGACCCAAAACCGATCACAGACTTAAAATTATATCGACCAAATGCAATGATATTCTCATTTTGTTTGTCAGCATTGATGTAAATCAACAGCTTCAGCATGCGTAATGAACTAAATTTTTTGGAATAACAATAAATTACGTCATTATCGGGAAAGGTTGTCCTACAAACGTTTCGCAGAATATGATTTCAAGGTTTGAGAAATATGTGATGTTTGAAAGCACATAACATATTCTAATCTTGCGTTTATCCACAGTCCACATAATAACATGACGAGTAGTTTCTTAAAACCGGATGTCTTTGAAATTAAACGCAGAAGTGGAAAAAGTTGCTGTGCCACACAAGAATTTTTTTTCAAAACTTAGATCTAATTTGAATTTATTGACTTTGGGAGAAATCTAGATTTCAAGCTCAGGTTTGCTTTGAGTAAATTAATGAATGAACGGTTGCACTTTAAAGAACGATCTAAGCTGGATTTAGAACACTACTCATAACTGATTGATTGCCAGATTGACTAACAGACAGACAAACAGACTGACTGACTGACTGACTGACTGACTGACTGACTGACTGACTGACTGACTGACTGACTGACTGACTAACTGATTGATGGATGGATGGATGGATGGATGGATGGATTGATTGATTGATTGATTGATTGATTGATTGATTGATTGATTGATTGATTGATTGATTGATACTATTCTGAAAACGAAAGAATTCTGGAAGAAGGTAGTGGTGCAAATTCCATTTTCTTCCTCACCTCCACTCTCCTCCCTCCACCTCTTCCGGTGAGTTTCCCACCAGTGAACAGAGTGCAGAGGCATAGCTGAGCCCAGTGCACCAACGACTAGACCGGTTACCATGGCAACCGATTCTCAAGCCAATCGCAATAAAGACAGCTGGGCGAATAGTGCAGACACTCTTTCGAAATGTATTACCTTGACTGTCGTTCCAGCTTGATTCTGCTTCTCCGCATTAAGTATCAATTATTCATCAATGTTAAAAGTAAACGAGCGCACAGAGGCCACAAGGTAGTAGTAAGTGTATTGCTATTATCATTACCATAGTTGACAAGCATCGCAACTTCATTTGGTAAAACCCTGGGGCTCTTCCCCAAAATATGCTTGGTTAGTGTGCAGCACTGGGGTTACAAGCGAAGCCTGGGAAGAGAGAAAGTCTTTAGATATTGCTTAAGGACTCTCCCAGGGGTACCTTCTCCTCCCTAATCCCGCCTCTAGGACTAAATCCAAAGGCATCTTGGGAGAGTCCTTGTGTTGTACCAAAAACAAGCTTACCAGGGGAACCTTGCAATTAGGTTGTTGTCTGCTGAAAGAAGACTACAAAAAAGGGAGGGGGCACATGAAAGTTGGACATCATCATGTTGTGCACCTTCTGTCCAGCACTTTATTGTTGCATCGGAAATGCCCCCCCCCCCCACCACCCCCCTTTGAAAAAGGCGTGCGTTTTCCTTGGTGTGTAAAGCCGTGTTCTCTGAAACAATACATACGCTGTTCTCAGTTGCTGGGCTACGATACATCTAGCGCTACTGACAGAGACCCACCATGTATATCGATAACTGTGAATAACACTGTTTTTTTCGCCGGCGTATCTATGGCAGCAATGACTGTTTACTATGTATTACGTGAAAGAAGTGTTTCAACACGGGAACCACAGCACATTTTTTTTGACCGTTCCCACTAACGGAAGGCAATTACAAGAATGGACAGTTTACAATGGCTCGCGAGAGGGACAAAAGAATCAGGTCTGCCCCATGGTTTGGTTACCATGGCTTTAGCACTTATGGGCAATTCCAACACAATGCCTCTCAGTTACGTTAATTTCTGAAAACCTTTCACTTTAAAGCAAGCAATTTTGATTTTTTTTTTCTAATAGGAGTTAATTTACTCTTTAGAGATAAACCAAAACTATTCGCCGTAAAATCAAAACTTCTCAGAAATCAGCAAAACTGACGCGGTCTTTTGCTGGAATTGCCCCTATTCCAATTTCGTACTGACCAATCAATCAGTCATCGACTTTTACGACTTCTACAAACCACAAAAATTGCTGGGAAATGGCGGCCCGGTGGAGATTCTAGTTCTCGTCTAAATCTCGGAAAGATACACATTCTTCTCGCGACGGGAGGTCAGTCACCTCTTCCCTGAACAGGAAACAATGGACAGCGATTAACTTGCCTTCTCGTGAAACTGTCTCTGACATTTATACGTTGGCGTGGTAAAGAAGTATATATGTGGGGGACACAAGGGTTTTCATACAAGGGGAGGGGAGGGAGACATTCAAAACTGTTGCTGATGTTGATGGTAGAAAATGAAGGTAAGTAGGATGATACTAAAGAGGAGGCAACCAGGAGTATTACAGTAAAGAGACAGAAATAGTTATTTGCTTCACAGCCTTGTAAGTCCACATTAATTTTGCAGAAGATTTAAACCGCGTAATGTTATCCTTTAGTCCGACAGTTCCTGAGAAATAACTGCAGGAATGTCGGGATTTTTACCCAACATATACCGCTACTTCTCGTACTGCATGACGTCAGAAAGCAAGATAGGCTAAACCAACGACTAGTTCAGGCAGGCTGAGCATGCACATGCACAACTCGTCTGTAGCTTTTCTCTCTTTTTATGACGTCATGCAGCACAAGTAATGGCGGCATTCATAGGGTGAAAATCCCGACATTCCAATGGTGTTTTCGTAGATATGTTCAGGCGGAGGAAAAATGTACGCGATATACATTTTTCGAAAAAAATAATGTCTTTTTTAGGCTGTGACGCACAATATCTGCCCCTGTCGAGATTCTCAGAAGTTTATTTTCATTGTGACATTGTTACAAAATATGGACATTTAGTTACCTTAGGACAGTGCAGATCAGCAGACAAAAACACAGACAACCAGATAAATGGACAGACTATTAGAAAAGTGGACAGATATCCAGACAGACATATCAAGGAGCACTGTGAGAGGGAGAGTAGGAAAGAGGAGAGGGCCAAAGAGGAGATGGACACAGAGAGAAGGAAAGAGAGTAAGGAAGAGGCAAGGGGAGGGGGGGGGATCAGTTTGACGAATAATAAATCAAGAAAAAAACTTGTCCAATCAGTCGATGGACATTGATGACTCCATCAGGTGAAGAAGGCTTACTGAGACTAGAGGGTAGTGGGAATCTGAGCAAGTTTCAACGTTTACATTTTGCAATGACGCCATACTGCAGCCAGTAACCACCACCACCACCACTACCAACAACAACAACAACAACAGTAGCAACAACAACAACTGGTGATGCACAATATCAGTCATGGAAGGCTTACTGAGACTAGAGGGGAGTGGGGAAACAACCCGGGGGTACAGAATATTTGCGATAGGATACCGANCCCCATCCCTCTGATCTACACCACTGCACAGTATACACTGCTTTATACAACAGAGTAGTACAACTATTGATTTCGTGAAGATCGTGACTAGCAGTAAAACACACCGCTGACAGATAACAGTCAATTATTTACTTAGTCGTAAGTTTACAACGATAAAATAGTCGCTTACTGTGCTCAGTACTCACGTACTATTGAGGTTCTTGGGTGGAACTGGTAAAGGGGGGAGGAGGAGGAGGGGAGAAGGGCCTGGGAATGGGGGGAAGGGGTGAGGGATAGAATGGACGAGGTGCAGCACACGGGAAAGATGGTATGGGTAGATTCATACGTTTTATTCTTCCGTTTGGACAATGCATAGAATTATGAAAGCCTTTAGGACAACACACAGTTAAGATTCCAGGCACTTATGGGTACTTTTTTATGTCCGTTTTTTTAAATCATAAAATGCTTCCCGTCGACATCGATAAATAAAGAAGTTTAAAAAAAACAAAGGAAAAAACAAGTAAAAAGTAAAAAAAGGGAAGAAAAAAGTAAAAAATAAACAAAAAACAAATGAAGAAAAAAATATAAACAGTAAAAAACAAAGGAAGAAAAAACAGTAAAAGTAAAGTAAGTAAAAGTTCCTGTTGTTAGTATTGACTATGGACTAAGTCAACGAAGAGGACATGCCGTCAGCGACAATAACAAACAACTTAGAGAACAATATGAATATTACATTCTGGCATTACCCATAGCGTGACAAAGAGACTAGCGCAGTCAAAAACCCGTCTGGATCCGATTTACCCAGGATAAGTGCCTGCGTCATGACAGGACTTAATACAAGAGAATCTCAATACTGAGTACAAGACTAACACCCCATTTTACAAATGGGCAGGCAGGCAACGCACCAGCGGCGAAAGAAAACCTAGCCCACCGAAAGGCATCATAGACGAAGGCATTAGACTCCGTGAAAAAGTTGGACGATTGGCGAATCGGGCGGATTGAAAAGATCTATCGGAGATTGTATTTCGTTGCTATACACATTCTTTTTTTTCTTAAAAGGGTAAAAAAAAAAATAAAGAGGACTGATGTATATAGTTACCTTTCATGTATTTTTCTACGAATTTAGGTGAAAACCGCATGTTTTTACGTTACGTAGTTCTCAAGAAATCTGTGACACAAATTTGGCTGAAGCGTTTTATTAATATAGATTATTGTGTTTCACAGTTGGAATTAACCCTTCCCTTTAGTGTGCAGAGTCAAAACACAGTAATAGATACCGCACAGTCTGAGTAGCAGGGGTTAACATTTTCAGTCAGTGCAGTATCTGTTACGTTGTTTTGCCAGTGTGCACTGACGAAAAGGGTTAACTCCAAATACTCCCTCTCTGTAGCATACTCATTTAAGAAGTGGACCTTGTGGTTAAGTAGGAATTTCATGTGCAGGGATTTATTACTTTCTATTATTTCATTATTAAGGTGGACCTCAGTATTAATTATACCTCAGTAATAAGAGGTCTGGCAAAAACTTTGAAGCACCTAACCTGTAAATGAATCACATACACATATCTATAAACTCTGTCTCTGGTAATAGGACTGTCTCACAAAATCAATCGAGCCTTCATCTATCTGTGCTGATAATGCATTGTGAAAAGGAAAGAATAAATGCATATTACTTGTACATAAGCCGAAAAACAAAAGGCATTGCTTGCTGTACTAGATACAGATCTAGCCTCACAAAAACCTCTTTAATCATGAAATTGCTATATTCTCTGTGTATTATTTGCATAATTATGTGGACTCTGCTTTATCTGAATATAGTTTGTACATACAGTAGCCTGCTTGAAGATGGGTGCATCTTTGTTGCAACATAACTAAGTTCTCATTTACCAGAACTATAACGTCAAAAAACAAACATCCCCGCTTAATCATACCGACCGTTTAATCGCAGTATCTCCCATGTTTCCTTGGATGTGCTGTTAACCATTCTCAGGGGTAGTAATATCTACAAAAAAAAGTTCGAGAGGACCACCCCCCCACCCCCCATTCCCAGCACATCCCTTCCATTCCTCCTCTTCTCTTTTCTATCAACAGCAAAAATCTATCATTGACCTACTCACACCATCTCGCTCCAATACCCCATACTCATATGTCTTCGTGAAAACCTACTGGTTCTCCTGTTAACCTGGAACTGAAAGGACCAGACAGACTCGAAGATTTATTAAAGTTCCCACTTCCCATTTCCCACCTCCCCCACCCCTTCAGCCGAGGGTTTGAAACCTTCTCCATT
>JAWQUT010000043.1:1445841-1462689 GCA_033807755.1 Ellobium chinense
GGGGGGGGGGGGGGGGAAGAATGCCTTTCTCATCTCTTATTTACTGTCTTTGCCTCTCTTTCTCTCTCTCTCTTTTTCTTTCTTTCTTCCTTTCTTTCTTTCTTTCTTTCTTTCTTTAACAGTTTCTATCTTTCCTATCCTAGTTTATTTTCATTATCTGTCTGTCTGTCTGTCTGTCTGTTTGTCTGTTTGTCTGTCTGTCTGTCTGTCTCTCAATCGGTCCGTCCGTTCATCTGTCTGTTTCTTTATGGTAGATATTTTTTTTATCATTATTTTCTGTTTTCCTGACTGTCTCTTTCCTACTTCCGCTCCACATACCACAATCCACCTCATTGACCTGCTCTGTAAACACTGGTATTCACCCCCAGTTAGTGTGATTCAAAACTCTTGGCTGCTCTGATGGCAACACGGCTAGTTAGTGCGATTCAAAACTCTTGGCCGCTCTGATGGAAAAAGAATCATTAACCTCATAAATTACCCTATGGGCTTTACCAACAAAATGGTAATATTCCAAAACCCATGGACGTACCAGTCCTTTGGGCATTGTTGGACCTTACTTTGAATGCGATACTCACCTACTGACCAACCCAGTACTCACTGTGGTCGACCTATTCTTGCCAAATTTAGGTCCTTCACTGTTAACACCTGACCTGCTTCGAGCGAAAACTACGCTGAACTTTTTAAAATCTTTTTTATTTTGGTTTGTTTGTTATTGGTGACTGAACTTTTTTTAAAAAATGTATTTAATTACTAAGCCCATATTATTAATAGCTACTTTTCGTTTTTGCATGCCCCCCTCCCCCCCCCCCCCNCCCCCCAATGCATTACGGTAAAGAAAGAAGGAGGAGCAACAACTGTCAGGAGACCCCTAGCTAGCCAAAAACTATTGAGCATTTGCCCTCTTTGTCGTCTGTGAAAATGCTTATGGATGCATGGTCCAAATAATCATGTGGTTATGAAGTAATGGATTTATTCAGCTGCAATGACTGAAGGCTCATTAGATATAGTGCCTTTGCATCCCGCACTAATAAAAACAACAGCAATATCAGCACCAAAATTAGAAACAACTCAACAACAACAACAACAACATCGAAAACCCAAGAAAAAAGAAAAACAGTAGAAGAGTTACAGACACAGTACCTGCTTTAACAATACCAGCAATAACTGTAACAAGTATAACATCAATAGAAACAGCAGCAACATCAACAGCACACTTTAAATAGCCACATTCTACCATCAGTGAATTAAACGATAAAAAACGACGGTGAGGAATACAGCGAGGTGGACAATGAAAGCCTCAAGACCTCGAAACTCGGATTCCTGCGATCTCTTTGCAAAGCTCCGGACCTGTGTCCATATGCATAATCCTTACGTTAGTTAACGCACTGTGGAAACCACGGGAAACTCCCAAAACATTAGCAACGTTCACTGGAGTTAAAGCAGTACTTTAGTTAACGTATGGATTATGCATACGGCCACTGGGCTCTCTATATATCTTTCTATGCAGCATCAAATTTACCTCACGATCTCGAATTCCCCTCGGTCTCGCTACAAAGCTCTGGACTGGAGCTCCTTATATCTATGTAGTATTAAATTTAAATATTCACCTCAAATTCTCGAAATGTCAAGCTGGTTTCCTGGATTTCTAGAACATGAGGTGTTCCACGGACAGTAAGGCAATATTATGCCGTTACAAAAACATTGATCAGACAAATAACGTCATCTTTAAGCCGCATACAATTAAGTTGCAACTTTAACAATATCTAGAATAACAACTAGGGAAACGAAAACGAGGCAAACAAGCCCCTAGCCCTTGCTTCCTTCCCCATCCCCCCTTCCTCCTCCCCCAACATGACGAGAGCTAGAGAGCAGACTGGAGAAAGAAAAGTTATTGCAGACCTAACTATACTAGAGAATTTATGCAGGTTCCGAAATCGATCCTCAGTTTTCAATGGCAGCCTGATTGGATTCATTTACCCATGAGACGTTCGCAAGGATACAGTGATGAAACCGATATCGATATTTTCCATCAATAGCATTATATCATCATCTCTAGCATTTTTGTTACCGTGGCTGAAATCATTTTAGTCTTGGCACTTTCATTATGAGATGAAAAAAAGTTCACAGCCTCTGAGACATTTCAGAATCCCTCCTCCGCTAGCTCCTCTTGACAATCAGCCTCCGAAATTATTTTTCTTGAAAATGATCTTTGGTAGTTTGCTGATGGGCAATTCCAGCAAAATGCCACATCAGTTCTCCTAATTTTTGAAAAGCCTAAGCTTTATGGCAACCAGTTTCGTTTTATTGTAAAGTCAGAGCTCTCAAGAAATTAGCGTGACTTACGAGACTTTTTGCTGGAATTACCCTGATATATCTGGTATATGAAGATTCGGCTTGCCTGTCAGCCATCCTTCTATACCATCCTCTTTCGGTTTACAGTCAGAATGAATAAAGTCAAGATTTTCCCACTGTGGAGCCAGTTGGTCGAATGGTTATGATGTTGGACTCAAGATCTAAAGGTCATAGGTTCCAATTCCGATCAGGGTCGTGTTGTAAGTGTTGTGGGAAAGCATTTCAATTAAATTTCGGCAGTCCATCCTTCTCTATAATGGGTACCCTGCTATGAGCAGTACAATAAATATATTGTCAGAATGCGAGTGCCTATAAATGACTGAGAAAGTCCTAGAGGGACCAGGCCTGTTGGGGTAATAATAATAATGTGAAGTTGTGTGAACGGACAGTAGCTGAAATACGATACTTATAAACTGTATGATTAGTATCATTATTTTTATTATTATTATAACAACTTCCTCTCTTCTCCCAATGGCGTTGAAGGACTCACCATAAAAGAATTATAAAATACTTGCACAGGTAAACGTCACGATCTCTGACCTCATATGGACCTACTTGAAAAGCCCACAGACTTATTGTAAATCTTTACATTTTCAAACGATATTGAAATCATGATTACTTTTTGTAGATATTTAAAAATATCGAAGCCCCTTCTCTTACAAATAAGACTACAACCTACTAAACTAGTCTATGGCACCAAAACTGAGGCGTGCTTTCTTAGTATATTACGACATCACTGTAAGATCAAATTACGACATAAATACCTGTTTTTGTTTCACTTCATCTTATTTCTGGCATATCATTGAGTCTCGTGATATTTCTCCATTTTTTAATAAATTGATTTACATGTATTCCCATAAGGAGATTTACATGACACGAGGAAAGCGAATCACATTAATATTTAAGCCTTTGAGACCTTCATACCATGAATATTTGTGCAACAATTACAGTAGCGCTGCAAGGGTTTCTCAGTTAGCAGAAACTCAGTCAGCAGAGAAGTGAGAAATGAAAGTTTTCGGGATACACTGGTGATTAAGAAAGTGACAGGATGTTGGGATATATCAGTCATGGGATGCAGCTGGGTAGGGCTCTGATAAAGAGAAGAGGAAGCTGGGGACACAGCAGTGGCAGCTTGTCATTAATTGCAACCCGTGCGGTATTAGGTGAACTTTCGCCAAGAAAATAAATACAACTATTGAAAAATACAGTCAGCGACCATGTCAGATTCAGACGCTTTTAACGTGCTCTATTGTAGGCATAGAAATTGGCATTCAAGTTTTGCACTATGTTTATAATTAATTTACAAGTCATGTGTGCCCTCATTTGCCCCTCGTATGCAAAGGCTGGACGGCGGGTGGAATTGCACTGAGATACTCATTAACACACATGGGCCCATCATTACCCCTGCACACTTGTGATGCTTTGCAAGGGAAGTAACAGCCAATACGACAATGGCCCACTGATCGAGGACTGAGGGTCTTTGAAGCCGGCAAGGTAAAAATACTGCAAAATAATGGTTTCATTGTACCGAAAAGAGTGTGTGTGTGTATGTGTGTGTGTGTGTGTGTGTGTGTGTGTGTGTGTGTGTGTGTGTGTGTGTGTNTGTGTGTGTGTGTGTGTGTGTGTGTGTGTGTGTGTGTTTGTGTGTGTGTGTTGGGACGTGGGATAGGGGAGGTAATTGGAATTCCTTGGTCTCCGAAGAAGTCATGAAAAGACACACCCCATAATCTTGCACTATTACGACATTGATAACGCTAGTTCTTTTTTTTAACAAAGGAAGGCAGCTTATACGCCCATGTGGGTCAAACCCACTGCTGACCAACATTTGACCATCACTTTGAATATGTACGGAACAGCAACTTTCGCTTGATCCTGTGATGTAGCCAAAAGCGCAGATCACGATATTGCGGTTCTCTGAGAACCATTTCAAGCGCCTACACTCAACTTGTACATATGGGCAGGATAGACAAAATAGCTCCATAATCTCGACCAGTTCAAACTGCAGGTATTAATTACATGAAATTACGCCCTGGCAGAATAACGATTCAGCCCTGCCGCTCAGTTCAGTTCGCCGTGCCGAATGTTTCATGGTGTTGAATTGATTTCAGTACTGACACTCTTCTGCACAGCTTTCCCACGGTGGGGGTTCAGATGTTCTCAATAAACTGCCGTTCAATGAAAATAGTAACCAATGTATTTTAATTTGCGAAATATGTTTGCCACGAAGAAAAGATTCCTAGCTGTAATCGTAGCAGCAATTATCTCCACCGCTGTTGCTGGGAGAGAGGTGTTCTTAGGAATACAATTAGAGGAGAAGGCAAGATGGCTGACCTTTAGAAGTTTCATAACAATCGTTAAATTCACCTTTATATATACTTATAATTACTTCCTGGGAGAGAGGTGTTCTTAGGAATACAATTAGAGGAGAAGGCAAGATGGCTGACCTTTAGAAGTTTCATAACAATCGTTAAATTCACCTTTATATATACTTATAATTACTTCCCTGTCTACAGATGAACTTGTCATATTTAAGGGAAGAATTTACGGGGCATATTGACAATATTCATCCCTACATCTAGGCTCGAGAAGATCAGCAAGAGAGATGAGAGAAAATATACCGAAATGCACTGCAATGGAAGCCCATGAAACTTTGGAACTAGGCAGCGATTATGATCACCCAACATGAGTTCAAAAATTATGGAAGGATAACAGAAAATGTACTTTTTCGATATTTATACTAGTTAAAACCCAATTTACCCTCCCACTGCAGATTATAGTACATTACTGTGGTGCACACTGCCCATTCCTTATTCAGTTCATTTTGCATGCAAAACTGGGCATCAAACTGCTAAATAGTGTAACAACTTTGAATCCTAACTAGTTAACCCACTTTACCCTCCCACTGCAGATTATAGTACATTACTGTGGTGCACACTGCCCATTCCTTATTCAGTTCATTTTGCATGCAAAACTGGGCACCAAACTGCTAAATAGTGTAACAGCTTTGAATCCTACCTAGACCTACTTGTTTCTACCCCTAACCTGTGACTACTAATCACTACTCTGAGTATATGTTTATAAGGTCAATGGCCGAGAAATGTCGTCTCGACAATGTTCAGATCCCAGTGACATTTTCATTGCCCTGAACATGATTGCCCTAGTACAGTCTCTCTACTTGTGTTCCAAAACTGTATAAACTGATCCTTTCGACTTCTTGTAACTGCTGCTCGGCTGAAAAGAAGTGGGCTGTTTGTTACATAATGCAATCCATGACTTGAGAGACAATCTTCAATAAAAGTTATCCACCTCGAATTTTCTGTTAATATTTCTTTGATAGTGATAAATCCAGTCTCATAACATCCTGACAAGGTTACTCCTTTTTCTTCCAATAATTCTCGTCTAGTGATGTAAACGCCATGTTTTAAAAGCAACATTTAGTAGCTGTAATCCAATTTCTCGTCATAATTATACTGTTGGCGTTTTGGTTCTGTTGGTACTTTTTCAGCCACATTCAATCTTTAAAATACCCATCTTTTGAAACCATAAAAAAAGAATACAAATAAATCATTTTACAAAGATTTGGCACCGGTTTGAGATTTGAAGGATTCTGCCTTCGGCTGTTACAGTGTACATTGTTTTTTTTTTTTTCTCTAGCTTACTTGCATTTTTTCTATACATCTTGACAAACGGATCGGTTTGGTTTATAATCAAACCTAGATAATTGAACTCTTTTAACTAACTAGCTAAGTAAGCAAGAAGGTAAGTAAGTAAGTAAGTAAGTAAGTAAGTAAGTAAGTAAGTAAGTAAGTAAGTAAGTAAATAAGTAAGTAAGTAAGTAGCTAACTAACTAACTAACTAACTAACTAACTAACTAACTCTTGGTCGTTCAGCCAGTATTTTTTACTTCTCTGTATTCTTTTTTCCTAATTTTAGGACTCGGACTTGTCAACAGTAATTTCCATTTTCCATACTCGATTAGACCCAGTATATTCATATAGTTTCTTATAAAATGATTTATTAGCAAACAACACTGCGTTATCAGCATAAAGTAATAGTAGTGTTGAATCTAGTAACTTCAACTCTCTTGCATCCTGTCTCTTCCAAAAACATTCCGCAGATCATTGCGATACATTGTTAACATCATGGGGGACAAATGTTCTCCCTGTGTGATACCTATTTTGTTTATAAGGCTTTTCGAATACCATTTATTGCTATTTACACAAGACCTGGTTTTCACTTACATGTACCTACACATACACTGCTAATATTTGCCTTCTTACGTTTCTAAAGCGATCTTCTTACACTTTTACAGGTGTAAGGGAGAAAATGGGGTGGGAAAAAGGGGTGACCTTGGCATGACCTTCATCCCCAGTCGTTTTGAATTATGAAGTAAGTTTCTCATATTCCTCTCCATTCAGATTATTTACGAGAAGCCAGAACGTGGGAAATACGGATGGAAGAGATCAGGAAGGAGGAGTTTAAAAGTCTGGTTGCGGCTAAAAATGAGAGCAGTGGTGGACCGGCAACTGATAAATATCGCGATACGCCTAGTCAGCCTTTAGGTTCTAAGTATCGAAAGTATTGATTCTATTTCAATCGTGAAATTTAATACCAGAAGAGCATATAGATACGTTCGATACGTTTGGATACTTTCAGTACCTCTTTGAATCCCGAAACTTTGGATATGGGAGACCAGTAGCTAGTTTGAAAATGAGAACAGAAAGAAGATCGAAATTAGTTTCAATACTTTTGATGCCTTCGATTCTTTTGAAACCAGCTCAGCGTAGCTGGATTTGGTGACACAAAGTATGTGTTTAAGAAATGGGGTTTGGGGGGNGGGGGGGGGGGGGGGGAGATCATGTTTGGTTCAGACAAACTGTCATCGATAACCTTGAAAGTATCAAAGAGATATCCAAACTCTTCAATTTAAGTTCCATTCCTTGATCGCTTTTCCTAAGTATCGATATTCGGAAACGATACCGCCCGCCATAAGAGTGGGGTGCTGTGATGAAGTAAGATCTAATTCTAACTGGGCCTGTTTACACCTGTTTATTATTGATTTACTACTACATATGATTACATCTTTACAGCAAAAATATATATTATGATCCCCACTCCATGAACAGACCACCTCAATTTTGTTCTTCGATCGAGCTCAGAGCAGTGGTTTTCAGTCTGATTTTTTTACGACTGAACGAATGCGAGGCTTTTGGAGATTGATGTATGCTCTCTGGTCTCTTCTTTTAGTGGCAAAAGACAGGAAACTACAACTACTATTACAATAGAAAGATAAATAATGCAAGATCTGTAGAGAAAGATGCCCCTGAGAAAGAAGTGCTTTGACATTTTCTTTCCTGACTATCAGTAGGTGTACATACAGTTTTTCCCAGTTTATAAATGTCACCATTCGGTATTATACTCGGACTATGCCAACATGTGTGTTCGGTTAAAGTTGAGGAGAAGTTTAGAGTTAGGAGGAGAAATGTTGAGGAAGAGGGAAACAATATCAAAAAGTATGTGGGTATCCCGGAAACGAAGATAAGGATATTGGAGTTTACACTATACATGCTGCATAAGAGGGCGCTTAGCCGGCCGGTTCAGATTGTGGTGTCCTTGGGAAAGACACTTCACCCCTATTTCTCCACTCGATTAAGATACAGTATAAAGTAATGTGTACCTGACTTTAGAACCGAAGAGGGTGGGGAACCAAGGTGCTGCACTGCTGGCGATCAGCAGTTACTTTGATAAGAATTTTACTTGTAATAGTCTGTTGTGTAGTCACATGTATGTGAATGTATGTTATTGGCCCAGAGTCTAATAAAGACTTTAAATCTTGTATGACGAGTACTATAAATCTTGTATGACGAGTACTATAAGTCTATGGGTTTGTTTTATGAATGAGCTGTATAACAGTAAAGGGCATTGGAAACCATTTTTCCTGCATGGACAGTGAAAGTCCTATTTCCTATGTCTATCTTAATATCCCCCACCCCTTCTCTTGAACCACCAGTCTTATTGAGATTTTACATTCAGAATTAACTCTTTAATAAATCATTTAGAAGTGGCTCTTTAGAGTATCAAGAATTCAACGAGCCGAGACTTTTGCTAGACAGGAGTATCTTCATCTGAAGATCTTCTGTTGCCTCGCTCTCCAAGAAAGAGCGTTTCCTACCTATCTACGGAATAGTCCAATTACCACATTATTATTTCCATTATGTAACTCTACTGTACTGGCTCAACGCAAGGATCATTTCGTATGGAAACTGACTATTCATCCTCTTATTCATCTCTTGCTACCTCCAGCATTCCCAGAGAGAAAGAGAAAGAGACAAGATATGTCAATGACTAAATGTAATTTAGTAACAGTTATGTGTATACAGTATATATTTTTTCCCCTTTTCATTTGTTTCTTTGTATTGATGTAACATTACATTGTATGTAGTTGGCTTATGCCTAGATAAATAAACTTGAAACTTGGAACTTGAAACTTGAAATCTCAACTAGGAATGACCCAGTTCGCCATCTCCAGGGTACCTGATAACACAGTCTGGTAACCACCGATGTTTACAAACTTGAAAATAGGTGCCAAGTGTCATTCATCGACATGGAAAGTTCGATACAAAAAAAAAAAAAAAAAAAAANAAAAAAAAAAAAAGAGTAAGAGAGAGAAAAAAACATTGACAAAAAGAAAAGTAATGATGATAATGTTAATGATACTCATCACGAGGCAAGGCTAGGCTGGAGACGGAACGACGGATCAATGATGCGGAGCGCGAAACAGTAGTAGATATGACATTACGTCTCCGATAGCGGTAGTTCGGTATTGCTTCACGACTACCAGGTGATATTTATTAAGCTCTTCTCCTCCCATCTGCTCTGCGTTCGTTGATATTGTGAAATCGCATCACAGTGTTTTCACATAGCGGCTCAGAACTTCACCGGCATAGCCTAGTCTTTACCATCATACACACACACATACACATGCCATATTATAGTGAACGAGGTGACATTATCATGTCGTAGCTTATTTCATTTGTTGAAGAAAGTTACGCTGCTTTTAGTCTATCGCTATTGACATTCTCTAACACTAAGAGGCTTAGAGATCCGTCCATGAACGCCATGACACACACATACATGGACATACACTCCCGTATACGCACGCTCGAATACTCATGCGCATACTCACACACCCGCTCACACATACAGCATTAGCTGACTAGTCTAGTGAGCTTATGCATTATCAATACAGAAACAAAAAACAGTTCAGGTGCCAGACAGACGAGAACCTGAAGTTGAAAACTCTAATACATGTATTCTATACTATCATGCAGTGCAACTTAAAAAAAAAAAATACAGAAAATCCGTTCAGGATAATCAACAAACACCTGAATGGGAAGAGGCGTTGCAAATCCTGATAGCGTTAAGTCATTTGGACAGAAAAGGAGAGTGGGTGGCGGGGGCGCACCTCCTGTAAAGTCCTGAAACAGATTTTGCTCATTATATGAAGACGCAAGCAGGACCCATTCTCCGAATGGGATTGCCATGTCTATACCGTACATCTTTGGTCCATTAAGATCATTTCGTGCAAAACTCAGATTTATAGTTGATGACGCCTACGCGTCACATGTGTTCAAATAAGGACCCCATTTGTACTATAGTATGAGACACGTCTTATTGATCTTTTTTATGAATGGATTTGTTTTGGTTGACCTTCTCAAAGAGTTAGAAGGAAAACCAAAGATTCTAACATTAATGTGATAGGAGGACACTAACAATGTACTAGACGAGCGCACACGCCGAAATGCATCGATAGTGAAAGCTCTGAACGCAGTTATCTCGCTGCAGGCAGTCCAAGTCACGCGAAGAAATTTATTAACGGGAAAAGAAAAAGATAGTTAATCACAAACTACGCATCTGACCGATTTTTTTGACAGAATTCGTGTACTATATATTATATTCACCCCAAAAAATGTGGTGATTTTACTGCCTGCAGTTCAGATTCTACGGAGGAGAGAAGGAACACGCAGTAAAGTCCTGATGGTGGGTGCAGTTAACGATAATGAAGACGAAATGTCTTGCAGATGCTGACTTCCGGCAGTTGAACTGTTATTGTGGCGTCCTTTAAGCACATTTATTCAACGATAAATCTTGTTAATATATTTTGAACATCTGATCCGCTAACAAGATTTATAGACCTGTCAATAGCAAGGTGTGGCAGTGTTAAGGAATTTATGAATCGAGAACTATTCGATTCAGTCACATGAATAACATAGGAGGGGTACTGGAAAGGAGGGAAGTGTTTCTGAGGGTGTTGCCACTTTGGACTGATACTTTTACTCTACAGTGAGGGTGTTTTTTTCCCTACATTTCCCTACAAGTATAAGTGTATTCTTGGCCATCCTTTTACTTCTAAGTATTTGGTTTCCAACATTACCAGCTGCAAATTCTTTGAGTTTTCAAAACAAAGACTAAAACGTGCGCCCCCTCCTCCCCCCCCCCCCNAAAAATCGCCAAACCTATATGGAAATTGTGTAAGGAGACGTTTGGAATTTGTTGCCAAACACTTTTCAGAACCGTCAGATTTCTAGAAATTTGGCACCAAATTGGTCAAACGGGCAATCCTGTCACTGGTGTGGCTCAAATTGTGCTGTGATCTATCAAATTGGTGAGCAGTGCGAAATAATAGAAATCAAACACACAACAACTAATTTTAGTAAAAGCTAACAAAATAAGACTGAAACAAAACCGCTTTTTTAGGAGGGTAGAGAAATACATTTTATCCTATTTTCCCCTATATTTCACAGTTTGATCTGTAGGTTTTCTGTCCTTGTACCCATATAAAAAGTTATTTTCCTCTACCGTAGACCCTACAAGTGGCAACACTGGATCTGATCCGAAAACAGACGGTGTCATTGAAGAGGTGCAAGGTTGCGATAGGTGCGGAGGTAAGAGGGAAAAGGGGGGGGGGGGGGGGGNGGGGGGTGCATGAAAAGATTGATGATGCCAGATATAACCAGAGGGGATAAGGAAGCGGAAAGGGCCCCTACCCTCTGCTTTCAAAAGGTTACAGGCCTGTAATTGTACGTTCACTTTTGGGTCATACTACTCAGGGGTTATAATTCATTTTCCCCTTTCCCTCTTTTGGCATACCCGGCTTCCAGTGACAAGTGCCCCAGGAGGCAAATTTTGAATTGATGGGAAATTGTGTTCATTTTACTTTATTTTGCCAGGCACTGTTTAGCCCTGGGCTGGAACTGCCAGGTCAAGGGTGTGCTCAGGTGGAGGAGAAGGGGTTTGGCGTTGACCAGTGAAAAAGGTTATTTACAACTAACAACCAAGCTCAAAATTTCAATGGGCTTGCTAGGGTTGGGTCAGTCTTAAAATTAGGGCCACATAATGAGCTTAAATCTGGTATGGGTCTGGGTGAAAGTTAAAGCTTTGGGTTCAGAGGGCAGCTCAAAATGCAAATATAGCCCACAGAGGAAAAAAAGGTTCCATCCAATTTACAGGTCTGTAACCAAAAGTGATCTCAACTACTTCAGGGGCTCCGCCGTGAGCATCCAATGAGAACAGTGGAGCGTGACGCAGGGTGGAGTACAAGGGAAGCTTCTCGTGACAAGTTCTGTGACGGATCACCCTTGAAGTTGTTGTCTAAACAAGTAAAACCAAAAATACTTTTTGCCGCAAGGTTGAAACGGAAGATTACTAACTAGTTGTTGACGGCTCTATCCGGATTTACGTGACTGAAATTCATGATATACGAGTACATTCGCTGTATTTTTATCGCCTGGACTGGTTTTTCCCGCTTCTGAATAAAAGTGCATGCCCTTGACCTTGCTGGCATTCGATATCATAATTCTTCTTCACTGCATACAAAACGTTCACATAACATGAATTATTCTGTCAGTGTGCATGAAACAGATGATGATTTCCTTCTAAATGCCATATTATGGATTTAGCAGTTACTCATATACAGTATTTTATTTGTTATAATATAAGAGTTCTGAGTCAGCTCGCGTCCAACTGACGCCTCCTGAACATGGCGTAAGGTGTCAACTAGCTAGATCTACAAGTTTGGGTCTTTGTCTTTGGTCGTTTTTTTGGCTTGGTTCTCGTTCTTTTACAGAGATGGAAAGATATGGTTTGTGATTGACTATTGGTATAAATAAAGTAAACTTGAAGTTTGATATGTTTGCCTTTAATAGTTAGTGTGTGTAAAAGGAGTGAGGTTACAAGGAGAGGGGTCCAACAAAAGACTCATTGGTAGACACAGTAAACGTACGTGCGTAACAAACAGACGCAATGTTAAGCATTTTTCTCGGACAGCTCAACAGGCAGCGGAAATGGTTTTTATTCTCTCTCTCTCTCTCTCTCTCTCTCTCTCTCTCTCTCTCTCTCTCTCTGTCTCTCTCCTTTTTTTTTCTCGCTCTCTCACTTTCTTTCTGTGTGTTTGTGTTTACAAGTCACACACGCATATGTGTTTGTGTAGGACATGTATGTGTTTGTGTTCGTGCGTGTGTATGTGTGTATATGTGTTTGTGTGTTTGTATGTCTTTGTGTGTTTGTAAGTGTGTTTGTGTGATTGTAAGTGTGTTTGTGTGTGTGTGTGTGTGTGTGTGTGTGTGTGTGTGTGTGTGTGTGTGTGTGTGGATGTGGGTGTGTGGGTGTAGGTAAACTGTGCAGACTGCATGACATCTTTGATAAATTCCTGCCACGTCTGTGTTTTACGAGTGCATCTAGTATCACATATAAAGCTACCAAATTTGACATGATAATCATTACATTGGAACGGGATGATATCAGTGATAAAATGGGTCCAGCATTATAAGAATACATATGATTGTTTTTCTTACTTCCTTTTATAATCCTTTAATAAGTCACTGCCCCGCTCTTCCACGATTGATCGCCGTTAAGCGCACATTCAGCATCAGCGCTCTTTTGAGATACTAAAAGAGACAGCCATGCTTTTTGTCAAAGGAGGAGAGCTCGTACCAATATCACAGAACCACATTATTATTTCTGTCAGTGTCTTTATGATGTTTTTTTTTTTTTTAAACCCTCATCTGTCACACCTTTCTTCTTTTTCTCTTCTATCTTTCCATCCTGCTGAGGGTGAACGACTCCTCTAACACAATACCATCTATAATTTACCATTGCAAAGAGAACAGAAAAGTCAATTCACCCCAGTCAGATCCGCCTTGCTGACCACACTAAATTTCTGCATAGACATAGGGCAGATGTAAATTGATAATGTCATGCATAGACTAACTGCGGATGGCGCATTTTTTGTCCATGTTCTCTATAAAATCTCTATATGTATTAAAAATATAATCGTCAATAGTGGTTTTTCCACGTAGCATATCTTCTGGCTTCATTGAAAAAAAAAAAGAACATACAAACATGCTCAATTGCCATCAGTTCCACATAGTTAAACATCTCAGAAGTCCAAGAAAGATTGCGAGAAAAGGGAGTTCCATTTTTTTCCGGACTTTAATGTAGTAAATATAGTATTTTGTTGTCTGGAAATTGTTGCAACTGAGCGAAAATTGTCACAAATCGGATTGCTATTAAGTGGAATTAACTGTTTTCCCGTTCACAACAAACTGTTCTTTCAGCGAGTATCTTTTAGAGAAATACTCAGTTTAAACATTTCCTGTTGTTCGTTTCATCTCCGCATGCTCATTCCAAACTGCGTGTCCGGGCCGTTTTGGCATCGTGCCAATAACTGGCAGATTTGTTTTCTAGGAAACAGACTCGAAGTGGATGAAAATAGGATGTCATCATATGACTTAGGAAAGCAGGAAAAGATTTGTCCTTTGGGCAGATTATGCAGAATGGGTCTAAAATTTGAGAACCAGATTGCAAGTTAGTTTGCATCCTTTCTTGATTTCGTAAACTAAATCTGAAGTGTGGACTCCGATTTTGGTGTGGCCTTCTAGATGGATAAAAACACTGTGTGGAAACTAATTAGATTCTTTACGCCTCTCGGCGTGTCGGTTCGTAGCTAGAAAACGAGATGAAAGTCCTACATTTTAAAAAGCATTTTATATAAGTTCATTGAATGCTGTAAACTATTAAAGAAGCGTACAGATGGTATAACTTCTTAATCGTGACCGTAGAGAAAGCAATTTATTGACCCAAAGCCAGCTGTTATTATTCTCAAATGCACATAGCAATTTAGCATATTCCAGATTTCACTGGCATTTTATGTTATGCATAATAATAAGCCCTACTTCTGAATCTCAGGTGTGCTGCCTATATAATGTCGTTATAGTATAAATAACCTGAAGCTGGGCAGAATCTGTCACAAAATTTTATTTCTTCTGAAAATTAAAACGGGTCAAACCAGTTCAAGGCACCGTTTTTGGACAACAAACAGCTCTTGATGCATTTTCACGGCACTTGGTGCTTTTTCATAACTCTGACTTCACGTCTTTTCCTTTTTTTCATCAAGTAGACATAATAATTTTCTGTTCTCATTTCTAGACCCAACTTAATACTATTTTTATTTCTTTCTTCGCATGAGCATGAGAGGAAAATGTACTTTTCCTCTACAAAACTGAGTGGATTCTACTTCTCGCCTTGAAAAGCTTGTTTACTTGTGATTCTGTGCTTTTTTCATAAAATCAATAACGTGATGCAGCTTTTTCCTGTTTCCTCTGATTAAACAAAACAAAATGTCACACACACAAGGTGGTGATTTTATCTTCTGATTTTGAAAGGATGATTGGAACAAAACTGGCGATCAACAATAAATTGTGTCTGACAAGCCTTTTCAATTATTATGGCATTGTGTCACATTCTACAGCGTGATTTATGTAATCAAATTCTTCCATTGTTCTGTAATGTCGTCTTTTGCGCATGTTGAATATCTTTTACTTTTTTGCTTTTTTGACCCGAGCTCCCTAATTTTGAGATACAGAGGTTAAAGTGTTTTGTATGCCCGTGCATTTTTGTATCCTTTTGTCGTAATTCTATACGAAATGTTCGATGTACTTAACATACAAATATACATTCATGCGATACGTACATGATATAGGTAATGGTTACAAAGTTATCACGCTGCATTTAGTAGTGTACGAACCCCCGGCGTATCTCTAGAGTCGAGGGCGGAGTATTTCTGGCTTTCTCAGCTCAAAACAAGGAGCCATCTACACGAGGTATCTTAAGGTTGCTGTTTAGGTATGAAGACTGCCATCAGCAAACACGTACATAAATTACTGAAAGCCAGAGAAATTTGCTTGTCAAAACGAACACTCAAAGTATCGTAGATAGAAAAGAAAACATGTGTATAGCTGGGTCCTAAAGGAACAATATCGTTCCACAACTGCCTTAGGTAATCTTTTTTTTAAGTTTTGAGAAATTGAGCTCTCAACCTATTGCTGATAGCCAAACAGTGAGACAGATATGGTTTAGACTGTAAAATTGGGATGAAATAACAAGTCAAAATTATTGTTTTAATAGAGAATAGAAGATAAAAGAAAGATCACGGTAGTGTAAAAAACTCAGATCATCAGTAAAAATGACTTGGGCAAAAGTGGAATGGCGTGACAAAATCATAAATGGAAATTTGGAAATTACTTAACAACAAAGAGAAGAAGGCAAATAAATTATAGGACATGTAATGAGAGGACAACAATACTGCTATTATAAATAATTTGATAACAGTGGAAAGCTAAACGGTAACACGAAGCAGAGGAACACAAAGGGAAGAAAAGTCTGGATAGTTGCAATGAGCACTAGAGGTTAAGGTGGGCAGTGGACAGGCAAAAGTGGAGGTCCTTGGTCGCTTACACCTCGAGAAGAAGGAGAAGAAGATGTTGGAGGGGGAGAAGAAGAAGAAAAAGAAGATGGAAGAAGAAGAAGAGGATGAAGAAAGAGGAGAAGAGGAAAAAGAAGTAGAAGGAGAAGAACAAGATGATAATGAAGGAGAAGGAGATGAAGAGAAAGAAGAGGAAGAAGAGGAAGAAGAAGAAGAAAAACAAGAAGAAAAAGTAGAAAAAAAAGATGAAAAAGAAGAAGAAGAATAAAAGAAGAAGAAAAAGAGGAAAAAGAAGAAGAAGAAGAAGAGGAAAAGATGAAGAAGAAGAAGAAGAAGAAGAGAAAAAAGATGAAGAAAGGAAGATGAAGGAAAAGAGAAAAAAGAAGAAGAAGAAGGGAAGAAGAAGAAGAAGAAGAAGAAGAAGAAGAAAGGAAGGAAAAAGATGAAGGAGAAGAAGAAGAGAAAAAATAAGAAGAATAAGGGGAAGAAGAAGAAGAAAAAGAAGAAGAAGAAGAAAAGGGGGAAAAGAAGAAGAAGAAAAAGAAGAAGAAGAGGAAAAAGAAGAAGTAGAACAGGAAGAAGAAGAAGAAGGAGAGGAAGAAGAAAAGAAGAAGAAGAAGAAAAAGATGAAAAAGAAGAGGAAAATGAGGAAGAAGAAGAAGCAGAAAAAGAAGAAGAAGAAGTTATTTCTGATCTGTTCAGGAAAGGAACAGCTAATACGTAAAACATTTTTT
>JAWQUT010000043.1:1462996-1477996 GCA_033807755.1 Ellobium chinense
ATATATATCACAATCGCATTAAATAAAGTAATAAGAACTAATGAAATTTCAGAGGTTGAACAACACACATTGTTGGCCCAAATCTCCCTCAGGCAAAATCTCCCGACGAAATTACCAGTAACAGACCAGTGGAGAAAAATTTAATAAGGATCAGTATATCCAAAAATGTAGAAAACTTCAAAAGCAGAACATTATTTCTAAAATCAAAATAGTTTTGTAATCACTGCAGAAATTCTCGTGTCATTAGGAAATGTTGCAGTGAAAAAAAAAAAGTGTGAAATTTCTATGTTGCGCTTTTTTTTGTGTACAGACATGAAATGAGATTTGAGGAACACGGGTCATGCCAAGGAGATGGACAACAACAAAAAATTTAATATAAAGGAACAGGATGACTATGCAAAACGTTGCACAGAGATAACACAATTTCTCGGTTTGTTTGTTTGGGGTTTTTTTTGCAAAATATTCTGCTTATATAAAGTACTTATCACGTGTCAGCAAAATCGCTCTCATTATACTTAGTTGCCAGAACCAACTGTATATCTACAGTGATTACATCCCCTTACCATCATCGTCCTCCTCCTCATCATCATCATGATAATTATCATTTGGTGTCCAGGTCAAAGTTCACGGTCGTTCACTACTGTGTAATTTTGAACGACATCAGACTGATGTCTGATATATAAAGGGTAATTTGTCTCACCAGGAGAATGCTCCATCACTATTGTGTTAATAATAATGTAAAGCTAGATAAAAACGCCATAATAATGATAACTGTCATAGACTTAATGGTAGCTTATTAGAACTATTCAACCTTTCTCTCCTATCTCCCTTCTTTTTGTTTTCCTCGACAGCGTCCAAAAAATTCTTCACAGACTAATGAAAGGAGATCAGACTGATGAAAACGGCATCGTAAATTACCTTTGAATCTGTCTCATGTCCTTCCTTCCTTCCATCCTTCCTTCCTTCCTTCCTTCCTTCCTTCCTTCCTTCCTNTCTGTCACACCTATCTTCTTTTTCTCTTCTATCTCTCCACCCTGCTGAGGGTGACCGACTCCTCTAACACAATATCATCTATAATTTACCATTGCAAAGAGAACAGAAAAGTCAATTCACGCCAGTCAGATCCGCCTTGCTGACCTCACTAAATTTCTGTATAGACAAAGGGCAAATGTAAATTTATAGATGATGCATAAACTAACTGCGGATGGCGCATTTTTTTGTCCATGTTCTCTATAAAATCTCTGTATGTATTAAAAATGTAATCGTCAATAGTGATTTTTCCACATACCATATCTTCTGGCTTCACTGAAAAAAAAAATGAACACACAAACATGCTCAATTGCCATAACTTCCGCATAGGTAAACATTTCAGAAGTCCAAGAAAGATTGCGAGAAAAGGGAGTTCCATTTTTTTCCGGACTTTAATGTAGTAAATATAGTATTTTGTTGTCTGGAAATTGTTGCAACTGAGCGAAAATTGTCACAAATCGGATTGCTATTAAGTGGAATTAACTGTTTTCCCGTTCACAACAAACTGTTCTTTCAGCGAGTATCTTTTAGAGAAATACTCAGTTTAAACATTTCCTGTTGTTCGTTTCATCTCCGCATGCTCATTCCAAACTGCGT
The DNA here is from genome assembly GCA_033807755.1 of Ellobium chinense. Lineage (NCBI taxonomy): Eukaryota > Metazoa > Mollusca > Gastropoda > Ellobiida > Ellobiidae > Ellobium > Ellobium chinense. The sequence continues at coordinate 1,464,623 of JAWQUT010000043.1, forward strand.
GTCCGGGCCGTTTTGGCATCGTGCCAATAACTGGCAGATTTGTTTTCTAGGAAACAGACTCGAAGTGGATGAAAATAGGATGTCATCATATGACTTAGGAAAGCAGGAAAAGATTTGTCCTTTGGGCAGATTATGCAGAATGGGTCTAAAATTTGAGAACCAGATTGCAAGTTAGTTTGCATCCTTTCTTGATTTCGTAAACTAAATCTGAAGTGTGGACTCCGATTTTGGTGTGGCCTTCTAGATGGATAAAAACACTGTGTGGAAACTAATTAGATTCTTTACGCCTCTCGGCGTGTCGGTTCGTAGCTAGAAAACGAGATGAAAGTCCTACATTTTAAAAAGCATTTTATATAAGTTCATTGAATGCTGTAAACTATTAAAGAAGCGTACAGATGGTATAACTTCTTAATCGTGACCGTAGAGAAAGCAATTTATTGACCCAAAGCCAGCTGTTATTATTCTCAAATGCACATAGCAATTTAGCATATTCCAGATTTCACTGGCATTTTATGTTATGCATAATAATAAGCCCTACTTCTGAATCTCAGGTGTGCTGCCTATATAATGTCGTTATAGTATAAATAACCTGAAGCTGGGCAGAATCTGTCACAAAATTTTATTTCTTCTGAAAATTAAAACGGGTCAAACCAGTTCAAGGCACCGTTTTTGGACAACAAACAGCTCTTGATGCATTTTCACGGCACTTGGTGCTTTTTCATAACTCTGACTTCACGTCTTTTCCTTATTTTCATCAAGTAGACATAATAATTTTCTGTTCTCATTTCTAGACCCAACTTAATACTATTTTTATTTCTTTCTTCGCATGAGCATGAGAGGAAAATGTACTTTTCCTCTACAAAACTGAGTGGATTCTACTTCTCGCCTTGAAAAGTTTGTTTACTTGTGATTCTGTGCTTTTTTCATAAAATCAATAACGTGATGCAGCTTTTTCCTGTTTCCTCTGATTAAACAAAACAAAATGTCACACACACAAGGTGGTGATTTTATCTTCTGATTTTGAAAGGATGATTGGAACAAAACTGGCTATCAACAATAAATTGTGTCTGACATGTCTTTTCAATTAATATGGCATTATGTCACTTTCTACAGCGTGATTTATGTAATCAAATTCTGCCATTGTTCTGTAATGTCGTCTTTTGCGCATGTTGAATATCTTTTACTTTTTGACCCCAACTCCCTAATTTTGAGGTACAGAGGTTAAAGTGTTTTGTACACCTATGCATTTTGGTATCCTTTTGTCTTAATTCTATACGAAATGTTCGATGTACTTACATACAAATATACATTCATGCGATACGTACACGATATAGGTAATGGTTACAAAGTTATCACGCTGCATTTAGTAGTCTTCGAACCCCCAGCCTATTATTTTCTAAAGTCGAGGGTGGAGTATTTCTCCCTTTCTCAGCCCAAAACAAGGAGTCATCTACAGGAGGTATCTTAAGTTTGCTGTTTAGGTATGAAGACTGCTGTCAGCAAACACGTATGTAAATTGCTGAAAGCCAGAGAAATTTGCTTGTCTAGAAGATCGCTTAATGTATCGTGGATAGAAAAGAAAACAGTTGTATAGCTGGGTTCTAAAGGAATAATATCGTTCCACAACTGCTTTGGGTAATTTTTTTTTTTTTTTAAGTTTTGAGAAATTGAGCTCCCAACCTATTGCTGATAGCCAAACAGTGAGACAGATATGGTTTGATCAGTAAAAATTGGTATGAAATAACAAGTCAAAATTATTGTTTTAATCGAGAATAGAAGATAAAAGGAAGATCACAGTAGTGTAAAAAACTCAGATCATCAGCAAAAATGACTTGGGCAAAAGTGGAATGGCGTGACAAAATCATGACTGGAAATTTGGAAATTACTTAACAACAAAGAGAAGAAGGCAAGTAAATTATAGGACATGTAATGAGAGGACAACAATACTGCTATTCTAGATAATTTGATAACAGTGGAAAGCTAAACGGTAACACGAGGCAGATAACACGAAGCAGGGGAAGACAAAGGGAAGAAAAGTCTGGATGGTTGCAATGAGCACTAGAGGTTAAGGTGGGCAGTTGACAGACATAAGTGGAGGACCTTGGTCGCTTACACCTCAAGAGGAAGGAGAGGAAGATGTTGGAGGGGGAGAAGAAGAAGAAAAAGAAGATGGAAGAAAGAAGAAGAAGATGAAGAAAGAGGAGAAGGGGAAGAAGGAGAAAAAGAAGAAGAAGAAGAGGAGGAAGAAGAGGAAGAAGAAGAGGAAGAAGAGGAGGAGGAGGAGGAAGAGGAACAAGAAGAAGAGGAGAAAGAAGAGGAAGAAGAAGAAGAGGAAGCAGAAGAAGAAGAGGAAGAAGATGAATAAGAAGAAGAGGAAGAAGAAGAGGAGGAAGAAGAACAAGAAGAAGAGGAGAAAGAAGAGGAAGAAGAAGAAGAAGAGGAAGAAGAAGAATGGAAGAGGAAGAAGAAGAAGAGGAAGAAGAAGAAGAAAAGAAGAAGAAGAAGAGGAGAAAAAGGAAGAAGAAAAAATTAAGAATAAAAGATGAAGAAGAAGAAGAAAAAGAAGAGTAAGAAGAAGAAGGAGAAGAAGAAAAACATGGAAAAAGAAGAAAAGAATAAGAAGAGGAGGAAAGAGAAGAAGAAGAGAATGAGAAAAAAGAAGAAGAAGAAAAGGAAGAAGATGAAGAAGGAGAAGAAAAAGAAAAAGAAGAAAAGATAGATATATATACAGAGAGAGAGAGAGAGAGAGAGAGAGAGAGAGAGAGAGAGAGAGAGAGAGAGAGAGAGATAAAATAAATCTCAGTTGCATTAAATAAAGTAATAAGTACTAAATGAAATTTCAGAAATTGAACACAAACTGTTGACCCAAATCTCCCTCAGGCAAAACCTCGCGAGGAAATTACCAGTTACAGACCAGTGGAGAAAAATTTAATAAGGATCAGTATATCCAAAAAAATCTAGAAAACTTCAAAAGCAGAACATTATTTCTAATATCAAAATAGTTTTGTAAACACTGCAGAAATTCTCGTGTCATTAGGAAATGTTACAGTGAAAAAAAAAGTGTGAAAAACTTCTATGTTGCGCTTTTTTTTTGTACAGAGAAGAGATGAGATTTGAGTAACACGGGTCATGCCAAGGAGATGGACAACAAAAAAAAATATAAAGGAACAGGATGACTATGCAAAACGTTGCACAGAGAGAACACAATTTCACGGTTTGTTTTGTTTGGGTTTTTTTTTGCAAAATATTCTGCTTATATAAATTACTTATCACGTGTCAGCGAAATCGCTCTCAGTATAATTAGTTGCCAGAACCATCTGTATGTCTACAGTGATTACATCCCCTTACCATCATCGTCCTCCTCCTCATCATCATCATGATAATTATCATTTGGTGTCCAGGTCAAAGTTCACGGTCGTTCACTACTGTGTAATTTTGAACGACATCAGACTGATGTCTGATATATAAAGGGTAATTTGTCTCACCAGGAGAATGCTCCATCACTATTGTGTTAATAATAATGTAAAGCTAGATAAAAACGCCATAATAATGATAACTGTCATAGACTTAATGGTAGCTTATTAGAACTATTCAACCTTCCTCTCCTACCTCCCTTCTTTTTGTTTTCCTCGACAGCGTCCAAAAAATTCTTCACAGACTAATGAAAGGAGATCAGACTGATGAAAACGGCATCGTAAATTACCTTTGAATCTGTCTCATGTCCTTCCTTCCTTCCATCCTTCCTTCCTTCCTTCCTTCCTTCTTTCCTTCCTTCCTTCCTTCCTTCCTTCCCTCTTCTTCCTTCCTGCCTTCAATCCTTACCTTTCTTCCTTCCATCCCTTCTTCCTTACATTCCTCCCTCCCTTCCTGACTCGTTCTCTTGCCTTTCTGCCTTCTTCTCTTCCTGCCTTCTTCCCATCCTTTATTTCTTCCTTCTCTTTCCTTCCTTTCTTTGTCCTTCCCATCTCTCTTCCTTCCTCCCTTCAACTTTCCTTTCTTCTTCTTCTTCTCTCTCATACGAAAGGGTTGTATTTGCACACGACACGATATTCCTTCCAAAAAAAATCATCGCGCCTAAATCTCATGTTTCTCCAATCTTCATATTTATCACATACGACTTTCTCTATCCACACATACCTCGAGGCACTGTCAAGACCGTGTTCCCTCCCCAGCATGTACTACTGTTCAGTCAGTCTACCTCTACCCTTTACCTTTGTAGCACAGCACAGCTCAGCAACCAGTCTCTCATGACATATAGTGATTATCACCTGGACAATTGACAGTAATTACGTGGTGTTCCGTTTAAATGGTGCCTTGACGACGGAGGGCGCACTTGACCCAACTCTTTGATGACTGTTGTTGTCGTCGTTGTTGATGTGGCGGCAATAATATTGATATTGTTTTAAATGATGAGGTCGGCGTTGTACGGTGTTCATGAGGGAAGAGGGCGCGGCAGCAACGGATCAGAGGAAGGGGATCGGCGTAGGGAAGAGCCCCCCCCCCCCCNCCCCCCCCAAGGGAACGGTTACACCTCATGTGCTTTCTTTCTTTCTCTCTCTCTCTCTCTTCTCTCTGGCCGCTAGTGATATATGTAGATGCTCACGAAGTAATTCCCAGATCCGCCTCTGACTGGGGACTAGATGGCTGTTGCCCTTCACAGAAAGTCTGTATACGGAATCTCACCCCCTCCCATCCTCCCCCCCCCAACTTTTTCTTATATCCACCCCCCTTAATGCTAAATAACAGTGATCCTTTATGACTGATATTATCAGGTTTAATATTTAGCCCCCTGTCTTCTCCTCCCTCCCCCCGCCCCATTGTTTTGAACGCAGTTTTATGAGTCTTGTTAGCAGAGGAACTGGCAAGTAGAAGGAAAAGATGATATTTCTTTCTCTCATTCTCTCTCTCCCTCTCTCTCTCACACACAAACACACACACACACACACACACACACACACACACACACACACACACACACACACACACACACACACACACACACCACATTTCTGTGCTAACACTGGCAACGCACTGCTACTCATTTGATAAGGACTCATTTTTCAATGCTTTACTGTAAATAATCTGAGCTGTTACAAGAGAGAGAACGAGAGCGAGAGAGAGAGAGAGAAAGAGAGAGAGAGAGAGAGAGAGAGAGAGACAGGAAGAGAAAGAGAGAGATAGAATGCATTAAACTATGTGAAATCTGTCATTATAGAGGAATTATGACTCATGACTATGTGAGAAAAAAAGGTCAACAAGAAACCGGCATGTCTTTTTTTGTGTGTTTTTGAGTGAGTTTCTTGATTGACTGGTAATTGCGTAGGGTTTGCTTCCGTGTGTGGTACAAAGGTACTAACAATACACACACACACACACACACACGCGCACAAACACACACGCATACACGCACACACGCGCGTGCGCGCGCACACACACACACAAACACACACACACACACACACACACACACACACACTCAAAGAGCGCAAGAGATAAATACTGACAGAAAGTGAGAGATGGAGAGAGAGACAGAGAGAGAGAGAGAAAGAGAGAGAGAGGTCAGATATAATAATATGTGTAATCATATAATGTTGAAAATGGGAAAAGCAGTATTGAGATTGGGAGGTGGAGGGGGGAGGGGGGGGGAGTCTTCTAGACAGATGCCGAACTTACGCCAGCTAAAATGTGTTACGAAATTCTCAGAGATCTCCTAGAATTGGAACAATTTAGGACTATCCCCCTTCCCCTTCCCCCCTCCCGCTCACACACACACACACACGCCAAGCTTTCGCCGCTCTGACTTTTATTTCTCAGGAACTCAGGAAACTTTATGCGGCTCATATCACAAGGACATAACATGAGCATCCAGAGATGATTTCAAAGTAATTAACAATGAATTATATTTGACATCCATGCAGTTTACGCTTGCAATTAGAAACATAATATCATTTTGTCTACAAACCGACTCAGGTAAAAGAGAATTAGAACAATATTTGGATGAATCCTCTCCCTTCCGGGCTAACTCGAGCCCGGTAAAACGAGGATATGTCTCACCAACAATCTGTGTATATTTTCTTGGCAAAAAGAAAATGTACTGACCGGTATTATGAAGCCTTGTGGCCGAATGGTTAAGGCGTTGGACTCAAGATCTAAAGGTCGTGGGGTTGTTTCCCGACCACGGTCATATTGTATAGGGGCCTTGGGAGAGCATTCCATTCACATTTTCCTCAGTCCACCCGTCTGTAAAATGGGCACCTGGCAAAAGGCAGTGGAAGATATTGTCATACTGCTAGTGATTACCGCCTGTAAATGGCAGTGGCACTGTATGCTCCCCAGGGAGCTGAGAAAGTCCTAGAGTGGTCAGATCTGCTGGGGTAATAAAAGTGAAGTCGCGTGAGCGGGCATTAGCCAAGGAGACGAAACTGATAAATAGCATTATTATTTTCAATATTATTATTATTATTATTATTATTATTACAAACTCCATACTAGAGGGATGCTTATAATGAAGGAACCAGGGACACTACAGTAATACAGCGTGGCTGTGTGGTTTGTTGTGAGTGGTACTTAGAAACTGAAGACTTTCAAGTCTAAGATGTGTCGTGTGTGTTCAACTGTTCCTTCGGAAAGACAGTGCACTTTCTTTCCCCCACTCGACTCAGAAGTTAATCGAGTATCTGCTTATAGAGTTGTGGAGACCAGGTGCTTCAATGACTTTGTTATGTGTTTCATTTTCATTCAATTTTACGTATATGACGAATCATGTTCTCGTTGCAATGACTTTGTTATCCCTGACATTTGATTTATTATGTATTTACGTGTATGGTGCCTGTTGTTTTTTTATCTGTATTATGAATGAGATGTATAATGTTGTACGGCATTCTAAAACCAGTTTCTCCACACACTGAATTTTTTTTAAGAAGTCCTTTAAATACCTCAGTGTTGTATGCAACCTCACTAAGATAGAGCAAACATTAAATTCTCTGTTTAAGGACATGACGTGATTTATTGAATTCAACAATGTACCATCATTGTCTGTAAATAACAGCGCCACTGTATATTCTCCAGGGAGTTGAAAAAGTTCTAAAATGAATCATCTGGCCTGCTGGGATAATAATAGTGTGATATCACGCGAGCGGGCATTAGACTAGATACGAAACTTATAAACCCCAATATTATCATTATTATTATTATTTGAGGAAATCCAAGCAGTGGCTTTTCCCATCTCTTGCTCCAAAATATAGAGTGGGGTTTTTACTCCCGACTGGTGTAAATTCATATCTTCTCTGCTTAATCACATGCTCTCCCAAGGAACAGATTCAGACTGGCCTGCGCCGGCATAATAATATTGAACATTTTTGCAAAGCAAATTTTGTTGCTATGCCACAGGTCTTAGTGCTGGTTTCATATCGGTCATGTTTACGTGAAAGGTCGTATGTCACAAAGTAGGTTAACTGCAATTTTTGACATTATTTTCTTGAGAATTTAAGGCTAGTTCTCATGACAATGTAGAAATTTGTGTGTGAGCTAAAAAAAACACTGACCACTTCACAATTCTATGAGAAATTTGATCTATTTGTGTTAAGAAAAGAAAAGTACCTGATCTCTTTGTTCTCCAAACTTCAGTTTTGTGAAATGCGATATTGTACATTTTTTTTTAAACTTACATGTTCTTTTATTTATAATTTACATGCTATCATTTTCAGTTTACAAACCACCTTCACAACTTCATCTTCATAGCCATGCTGAGCTGGCATTCTGTATTCCACACCCAAAACATGCTGACATTCCATGATAATTTCTGTATCCTAGGTAACCTCAGACCTTACAAATTTCTTCCATCGTCAAATTTGTTTCCATAGTAGTAAGGTATCTTTGTGTTGGTTACTTTCCAGTCTGTAAAAAACAGACCAACTACTGTTGCTGCTACAGCATAGACTGCAAGAGTAGGACCCCAATGTTTCAGTACCCTTGAGATCAGTCGGGTATGTCTGGTGACTTCGGCCTGGACATCCATTTTCGACAAATTTTTTGCGATATTGTACATTAACACGGAGGATTATTATCAGAAGCTAAAATGCAAAAGTTACATATACAAGATACATCAACTTCCGTATACGAAACCTGCAAGGAAATTGATGATCTATGTAAATTACATATTTTATCATATTTTCACAACAGTCGAATCGAACCCAATTCAGATTGAGATCTTTATTTTCCATTGTAACAGTCATTACTATGTATAGATGGATAGTTATAACTATTTATAGATGGATAGTTATCAAAGGATACATCACCAAATAACTGGACATACAATCAGGCAAAAAGCATGCACATATGGTGTTTGGGTGAGTACGGTCATTGAAGTCAATACCATGGTAAAAAAATAATTTCTACACTATCTCTGTCAAAGAGCGAATTTCTGCATCCGAGTTCGTTTGTTGTTGAACTGATTTGTTAGAGGGACTGCCCAAAAAAGTTATGCACCAGCTGAAATAAAAACTTGCTGAAAGATTGGGTCTGATTTGGAATATAGATTCTAAATGGACCTTATGCACAACTAGTGTCGTTAACATTTTCGTCAAAACTTACTAATGCGCAACTTCAAATGTATTAGGAGTTTTAGCTTCCCCTTGTAGACATATTTACAAGAATCTCACTGTATGCTGCAAACATGTGCAGTTTATTGTGCACGCTGATCCCCCTCATGTGCACATTATTATTTTTTTTATTTATGCCCCCCCCCCCCCNTGCCCCCCCCCCCCCCTTTCCTTCCAACCTGCTTTGCTTGACTCTAAAATAAATAAAATAAATAAATACGACTTTATTTACCCCGTAGGAAAATTGTTTTACAATGTAATACAGTGTTAAACATCTCATTCATAATACAACACATATAACAATACACATCATACATGTAAATACATAATATTACAAATGAAATGCATAACAAAGTCATTGCTGGTCGCCAGCGGTGCAGCGCCCTGGTCCCCCCCCCTCTAAAGCCAGGTACTCATTTACACCTGAGTCGAGTGAGGAAATGGAAGCGAAGTGTCTTTCCCAAGGACACTACAACGTAAACCGTCCTGCTCGCGAGTCAAACACATAAACCTTAGACTTGAACGTGTTCAGTTTCTGAGTACGACTCACAAACCGCACGGTCATGCTGCCTCCCTCTACGCCCACTACCCATCCTGCGACGCATCAATTTTCGATTCCTCACTTATCACATGAGGGCATCTTTGGAAAAGGTGCGTAAGGCTCATTATGNAATAAATACGACTTTATTTACCCCGTAGGAAAATTGTTTTACAATGTCATACAGTGTTAAACATCTCATTCATAATACAACACATATAACAATACACACCATACATGTAAATACATAATATTACAAATGAAATGCATAACAAAGTCATTGCTGGTCGCTAGCGGTGCAGCGCCGTGGTCCCCCCCAGCTCTAAAGCCAGGTACTCATTTACAACTGAGTCGAGTGAGGAAATGGAAGCGAAGTGTCTTTCCCAAGGACACTACAACGTAAACCGCCCTGCTCGCGAGTCAAACACATAAACCTTAGACTTGAAAGTCTTCAGTTTCTGAGTACGACTCACAAACGCACGGCCACGCTGCCTCCCTCTACGCCCACTACCCATCCTGCGACGCATCAATTTTTCGATTCCTCACTTATCACATGAGAGCATCTTTGGAAAAGGTGCATAAGGCTCATTATGGTACAGTTCTGAATTTAAAAGAAGGAAAGAAAAAAGAGAAGAACTGAGGGATTTTTTAAAAGGAGTTTTGAATTTCCTAGCACTGCAAGGCATTTTGATAAAAACTCAAAGAGGATATATTCTCTTTATATTCTGATCCCTTCCTCTAATCAATCTGTGCGCGACGACTACCTGTCTAGGACGAGAAATTTTATGAAGAACGTACGAGGCCACTATATAAAGGTCCACAAAACTGTAATATAGCCCTCATAGATAACTAATTTTATATTTTAAAAAAAACGGTTCTGCCCTCTATAAAGATGGGGCACTGTTTGCGCTAAGAACTTTCTGGTGTCAGTTCGACCTGGGTACGATGAATGGACGCCCACCAGAATAGAAGAACGCACCTTCCGTGAAATAACCAAAATCAAATTGCAGCGTATCAAGGAATTTGATTGACTGATGCGATGTGAATAATTCTGTATGATGATTTGACACTGATCTTTTAATGTTCGGGTCTATTGAAAACACAGCTTCCTTGAGACGGCGGAAATCAAAATGCAGCTTGTCTAAGATTCTGACTGACCCCTGCCATTTGATCTTCTACTTCCAGCTTAGTTTCTACTTTTGAACTGTTATTTTTTGCTCTGTAGAGGAGTGATATAGGGTATCCACGTTAAAGCTGCTACTCCTAGTGACTTTTTTCTATATCTAGTGAAAATGTAATATCCTGGTGATCTAGTGAAGGATATACTAAAATTGGGAAGATTTAATGGAAAATTGCTAGCGAAATGAAAAAAAAAACTGTTGATTTATTTTGGTATTTTGGTCCACAGTTTAGATAAATAATAATATTGACAACTGATATAAATTAATAAACAAAAATAAAAAAACAACACACTAAATTACAGCCTAAATCCATCCTAAAGATGACCCTAAAATTAAAACAACAGATTACGGAAGCTTTTCTAAACCAACGTCAAGAATGCCGCATAAAATAAATTTAGATTCTAAACATATTTATATAAGTCGAGCTCTTGTAGTATATCATAAGCGAAGCCATAGTAAATAAAGAGTTTTACATCACTCCACTGCCTTATCTCTGTGGTTATTGTTTGTTCATTACATACGTCTAGTAATGTATCTATCCCTCTAATAATATGCATTTAACCCTTTAAGACCTTATAGTGAATATACTGTTAGAAAATGTACTGAGTAAAGAATGCACATGGCTTTGTTTAATACAATACTAGAGACAAACATTTAAAAATCTAAGCACAGTTATCATTCTGTGGTCACAGAGGCTATATTATACGAGTATAGTATGCTGGTTCTTTGAGGATTATCTTTTATCATAATTAAATAAATTCTGCAAACTCATGTGCAAAATATGGAGCAGTAGGCCCTACGGGGTTAAATAAAATATGCATAACATCAAATACGGTTTCAGATTGTTTAAAGCAAGCGTTTAATGAACTGTAGTAAAAGTTGGCCATAGAACCTTGGGAAATGATAAAAATCAGATTGGCAGCGCTGCTTCCCGTGAAAGAAAATCCAGTTCATCAAGTGCCATCTCACTGACAGTGACAGGACAATTTTGACCAGTGACCCGAATGATTAGATAAACAAATGACAACAGCGAAGAATACTCGTTGACACAGCTGACGTGAACTATAAACAAAAAGGGACGTAATAAATAAAAACAACAATCAGGAATACCACGTGGATGTACAAAAAAGTTCCTGAAACAAATATAAAAATAAAATGAAAACGTGGTCAAGAATGATGGCCAGTGTAAACAAAAAACTGGCACAGGAAAACAAATGAGATGATTTTTTAAAACATACAGGATATTGCCTGGTTGAAAAGATAATACGAAACAAAAAGGAAAGGACAGATCTAGGGGAAAAAAAACAACAGGTTAAACAAAAAGACCACAGTGAAACGAAACAACTTTTTTAAATGTCAGGTGGGGCTGAAGGAATGACAAAACAAGGAAACAAGGGAAGGACAGATCGAGACAGAGACAGAGAGAGAGAGATAGAACGCAGAAATAAGAAAAGATGAAAAAAAAACCATATAAACTGTCAATTAAACAAAGAGATAAGAACTCACCCTGCTAGAAAGTCTTAACTGCACGGAAACAGAAGAGAAATCAAGACTCGTGTATAACAGACGAGCGCGCCGCACGCAAATCGAGGCCGTGTGAGGAACTTCAGCTTAGAGCAGGTGCTGCATCTGAGTCGATATTCACTAAGGCGAGTATTTATAAATCGAGTATCGCTAATGAGCTAAGTCGATTCTACGACTTGGCAAATAATAGAGTCTTGTCAGGGTAAGGGGGGATAACTCAGGTTTAGTGTGACTATGACCTTGTGAAGTGAAATAAACAATGCGCTAGGATGTTTCAAACCCTTGTGTTTTGTTAATGGTTAGCTGAGTGAATACGTGGTTCTGAGACAATGGGAGTTTGGTTTGTATCACCTCAGGAAAGAAATAAGCCAACGAGACACAATGTGAAGGCCGTTCAGAGGATTTCCCAGAATAGAGCTGGTATCTTAGCAGTATCCAAAGACTCTCCCACTTATGGTTACAGACCTATAATGGGATTGGACCCTTTTTTCCTCTATGGGATATATTAACATTTTGAGCTGCCCTCTCAACCCAAAGTTTTAGCTTTCACCCAGATCCATACCAGATTGAAGCTCATTATGTGGCCCAAATTTTAAGACTTACCCAACCCTAGCAAGCCCATTGAAATTTTGAGCTTGGTTGCTATTTGTAAACAGAGCCTACATTTTTTACTGGTCAATGCCAAACCCCTCCTCTTCCGCCTGAGCACACCCTTGACCTGACAGTTCCAGCCCACGGCTAAATAGTTCCTGGCAAAATAAAGTAAAATGGACACAGTTTCCCATGATATCAAAATTTTTCCCCTGGAGCCCTTATTACTGGCAGCAGGGCATGCCAAAAGAGGGAAAAGGGGAGATGAAATATAACCCCTAAGTACAAGGACCCAAAAGTGAAAGTACAATTACATGCCTGTAACCATATTGTTTGGTTTAAGATTAGGGCCAAGGTTAGAAGAAAGGAGAAGAGGATGCACCCTTGGGACAGTCTCTGGACATTATCATTATCTACAAACTCTCTCTAGTGCCTTCTCCCTTTCCTAAGTCTATCTCAAAATCTAAACCCAGTACAAATGGAATAGCCCCAAAATAATGCTGTGATCTTCTTGTTTCACAGAACAGGGCCAGCCACCGAGGTAAAAAGTCAAAAGAAAGCAGTTGCTTGAATATTCGACACAAATGTTGTACTAGAATATGTATTAGCATAAATCACTCTTCAGAAGAATGGAAAGTCATTTTGAAATAAATACTTTTGGTAAAGCTTGCTTCCAGAATACATATTGGCTGACCGACTGACTGACTGACTGACTGACCCTTGTACCTACTCACTCACTCACTCACTCACTCACTCACTCACTCACTCACTCACTCACTCACCCACCCACCCACTCATTCACTCACTCACTCACTCACTCACTCACTCACTCACTCACTCACTCACTCACTCATTAAATATCATCTAGCGCAAGGTGGCCATATTCGCCAAATCTATAATAACGAAATCCTACGATATGAAACCCGGTGTTCATTGAATA
>JAWQUT010000043.1:1494343-1519914 GCA_033807755.1 Ellobium chinense
ACCCCCACCAACCCATACTCAGCTATCAATGTAGTAAATCTCTGCTCTATCAACACCGCAATTCCCTCCTTCAGACGCCGTGTCACGTGGCTTTTCTGAGATAATCTGCTCCGCCATGATTCTTTTTTTACCTGATCGATTCTCCGCGCATGCGTCAACCTCAGACTGACCCCTGCTCGAGTGCACTTCTCTCTCAATCTCTCCATCTCTCCGCCTCTGTCAACTCTGGTTTCTCTCTCTTTCTCTCTCTCTCTCTCTCTCTTCCTCTCTCTCTCTCTTTCTCTCTCTCTCTCTCTCTCTCTTTCCATATTTCTATCCCTCCCCTCTGTCGAGTCCCATGACTATAATATCTAGAGATTTAATTATTTTCCTTATGTACATGTATATGAACGCCATTCAAATGTATTAAGTATTTCCGTGAAGACCACTCACAAACAAAGGACCCATTGCCAATACCCTCTATCTCCCCTCACAACAAAAGCAGTTGATTATAACCATCATCAAGGTCTTTATCGACACTGTCAACAAGGTGAACTTTTCAAACAATAAGTTTTGGTAAGCTCAGACAACATCCAGATGTAAATAAGCGAGTACAAACAGGTACGTTCTTAAGAATTAATTCATTCGTTCACTCATCCAAACCGCTCATCCATCATTCGCTCACTCAATCAAAGCTCTATATAGATTTAGATCTACCATTTCCACAGTGCTTTTAAAATGCATAAACCTAGATTCTAAAAATGTATATGAACAGAGTTGATGTTTCGGTTGAAACGCCTTCATAGATAGAGAAGAACAAATCATCATCATCATCATCATCATCATCATCATCATCATCATCATCATCATCACGACCATCACTTGGAAAACATTAAAAAAATTAAAAAGTTTTGTCCAAACCAGCGAAGGATTAAGAAATACACGTTAATACTTAAAATACAAAACGGACGTCTAAAGTGATATAAAATAATTACAAATTTTCGAATCTAAAAAGTGATCTTTCTTCAGGTGAAATATAATATCAAATGAAATGGGTAAGACGAGACGTAGGGTAAATGGAGTTAAAAGCGTTCACGGAGAAAGAAGGTTAAGAAAAAGTGAGAAGGCTAAAAGTATTACTATATAATGGTCAACACCACCATCACCACCATCACCACCACCACCACCACCGCTACCACATGTCATCTTGGATCTGTCTGGTCGTCAGGATACTTTCTAATGGCGTTCAGTATATTACTGTTTTCCTTTCATCTCTTGGAAAAATTGTGTGACACGCATGTCCACAGGACTGACAAAACAAGAGGAGTAAGAGCTGGCCCTCCACGGGCCTGAGCAAGGCATGCATACATTCTAGTAACTACTAAAGTTTTCTTGTTGTTGTTGTTGTTGTTGTTGTTGTTGTTGTTGATGATGATGATAATAATGATGATGATGATGATGATGATGATGATGATGAAGATGATGATGATGATGATGATGATGATGATGATGATGATGATGATGATATTGTTGTTGTCGTTTAACCATACATTTTAGCCACAAGGTTACAAACAAAACCCCACAAAATCCGGCTTGAGTTCCTGATCTGAGAATGCATCATTTAAATCCGCGCCCCAAATATAGTCCCAGCATTTTCAATCTTTTTTTTCAATAAATATACACTCATCATCAGTCTTTTACAGAGTGCATATATATACGAGCTACAATGGTTCATTTGCTGCTTACTGACGTCCTACTAACGAGTGATTTAATNGAAGGAGGGTAGAGGTCTATCCCCTTCCCACCCCCGCTAGACGAACCATTGAACTTTGAAGGAAGAGGTCTATCACCTTCCCACGCCTAGCCACACAATATTATGCACTTCTTGGTGACAAGTATCCCATTCAAGACATTGAGCCAGCCCATCTTGCGGTGACATTTAAATCGAATGACAAGTAAAAACAAAAAACATCTCGAACTCATCAGCTTCAAGGCATACACAGACGTTCGACAGCAGCAAATTGATTTTACTTGCCACTCCAATGGACACAGTTTCTTGTGTTACGTGGCTTCATTCAGGTGTGACATGGGCACAGAGTTTCTGTAATCCTATGCTTGAATACGCGCTATGTACAGTGAGGATTTTACTTTGTTCTTTTCAGAATTCCTTCTTTGTAACGTGTTTGTGATATTATGTTTTTGTCTGTTTTTCATCTTTTCTTTTCCAGTAGACACATAATGATTCTCCTCTGTCGGCTTCTTTCTTTCTCTCTCTCTCTCTCTCTCTCTCTCTCTCTCTTTCTGCTATTCTCTCACATGCACGCATTCTCATAAACATACACACACTGTCTTATTTAACGACGTAAACACCTATCATTACATAATTATAGTAGAAATGGCTAGTTAAATGAAAAATAAATGTGATATTTTTACTTTTGTCTTCCTGATCTACATTCCATTTCATCACCACCACTACACTGACTATTGTAACACCGTGTTATCACTGTTACCACTACCGCTACCACTACCACCACCTCCACCACCACCACCATCATCATTCTCATCATTTCTATCACTATGGCTAACACCATTCTGTTATCATTCCTATCACCACTGTATAGTCACTACCATCGGCATAACTACGACCACCATTATCATACTCTCACTACCACTACCGCTGCCACGCAACCATAAGCACTACCAAACCACCACACTGCTGTCACCGATATGTCTCCTTATCTACCTGTGTCTATGCTGCCTGTTCAAGACAACGTATTAGCCAATAAAATCGGTACATACCTCATCCATTTCAAGATGTAGTTTTCCTGTTTCTTTCCTTCCTTTCTTTCTACTTCGGCATTTTTCCCTGTTACCTCGATTTTCTCTGTCACCACTCCTCCCTCCTCTCTCTCTCTTCTTCCATCCAGCTTCTTGCATCCTTCAATCCTCTCTNTCCATCTCTCCGCCTCTGTCAACTCTGGTTTCTTTCTCTTTCTCTCTCTCTCTCTCTCTCTGTCTCTCTTTGTTTCTCTGTCTGTCTGTCTGTCTTTCTGTCTATCTGTCTGTCTGTCTCTCTCTCTCTCTCTCTCTCTCTCTCTCTCTCTCTCTCTCTCTCTCTCCCCATATTTCTATCCCTTCCCTCTGTCGAGTCCCATGACTATATTTAGGGATCTAATTATTTTCCTTATACATGTATTCTATATGAACGCGATTCGAAAGTATTAAGTATTTCCGTGAAGACCACTCACAAACAAAGGACCCATTGCCAATAGCCTCTATCTCCCCTCACAATAAAAGCAGTTGATTATAACCATCATCAAGGTCTTTATCGACACTGTCAACAAGGCGAACTTTTCAAACAATAAGTTTTGGTAAGCTCAGACAACATCCAGATGTAAATAAGCGAGTACAAACAGGTACGTTCTTAAGAATTAATTCATTCGTTCACTCATCCAAACCGCTCATCCATCATTCGCTCACTCAATCAAAGCTCTATATAGATTTAGATCTACCATTTCCACAATGCTTTTGAAATGCAAAAACCTAGATTCTAAAAATGTATATGAACAGAGCAGATGTTTCGGTTGAAACGCCTTCATAGATAGAGAAGAACAAATTATCACCATCATGATTATCATCATTTAAAACTGAGAAAAGTTAAAAGGTCAACCTTAATTCAGGGAATTTACTAAAAATCTAGTAAAGAATTAAGATCAAAAATGACATCTAAAGGTTTCGGCTCTAAGGCCTTTATCAATAGAAATGAAACAAGAGTTAAAACTTTCACAATAAAAGCAACCACATTAAGAAGAAAAAGAAAAGACAAGCATGGAAGAACATCATCATCATCATCACGACCATCACTTGGAAAACATTAAAAAAATTAAAAAGTTTTGTCCAAACCAGCGAAGGATTAAGAAATACACTTTAATACTTAAAATACAAAACGGACTTCTGTAGTGACATAAAATAATTACAAATTTTCGAATCTAAAAAGTGATTCTTCTTCAGGTGAAATATAATATCAAATGAATGGGGTAAGAAGAGACGTAGGGTAAATGGAGTTAAAAGCATTCACGGAGAAAGAAGGTTAAGAAAAAGTAAGAAGGCTAAAAGTAGATATCGTATTACTATACGATGATCATTACGACCATCACCATCACCACCATCACCACCACCACCACCACCACCGTTACCACATGTCATTTTGGATCTGTCTGGTCGTCAGGATACTTTTTGAAGGCGTTCAGTATATTACTATTTTCCTTTCATCTATTTGGAAAGATTGTGTGACACGCATGTTCACAGGACTGACAAAACAAGAGGCGTAAGAGCTGGCCCTCCACGGGCCTGAACAAGGCATGCATACATTCTAGTAACTACTAAAGTTTTGTTGTTGTTGTTGTTGTTGTTGTTGTTGTTGTTGTTGTTGTTATTGTTGTTGTTGTTGTTCATGATGATGATGTGATGGTGATGATGATGATGATGATGATGATGATGACCTTAGAGCCGAAACGTTTAGATGTAATTTTCGGTCTTAATTCTTTACTAGATTTTTAATAAATTCCTTGAATTAAGGATGAGCTTTTAACTTTTCTCAGTATTAAATGATGATGATGATGATGATGATGATGATGATGATGATGATGGTGGTGGTATTGTTGTTGTCATTTAACCATATATTTTACCCACAAGATTACAAACAAAACCCCACAAAATCCGGCTTGAGTTCTTGATATGAGAATGCATCATTTAAATCCGTGCCCCAAATATAGTCCCGACATTTTCATCATCTTTTTTTTAAAATAAATATAAACTCATCATCAGTCTCTTACAGAGTGCAGATATATTATATGAGCTACACTGGTTCATTTGCTGCTTACTGGCTGCCTACTAACGAGTGATTTAATTTCAGTTTCATTAAGCTAGTTCGGGCATTCCAACAGACCGGTCTCAATTTTTATGCAAGCACGGTCATCCGGGCATTGCAAGCCACAACTCCAACAAACATTACTACCTCTTTCCATCTTTCCATTGTCAGAGGAATACGACTGGCTGTCTGTGCAGGTTGATTACATTATATTTCTGCCAGTCAGGACTCAGGACTTCATATTTCCAGCCAAATGCTGTGTACACAAGCCATTGCGTGTGCCACGTCCCCATTTAAATGGATGTCTTCTCCACCCTGGCAGGCTCATGCATCAGTGTAAACAGGCGACGGGCAGTGGAGATAAATAGACACTGTGTGAACAGGAAGCCAGTGAAATGATGTCGGGTGGGAGATCTATCAACTTTAGACGATAGGAATAGATCTAAAGGATGGTGGGATCGTGTCTCACCAATTCAAGTGAAAGCATCTTTTTTTTTTCTTTTTATATAGGCACAGCATGATCGGTGCCCGATTTGGATTTGATGATTCCCTAAGCTACAGTATATAGAATTCAGAAGCCTTACGTAAAGAGTTTAATCCCTGAAATTTTATCTGTCCCTAATGTTCTTCATTTAGGGAAATTATGTTCGGGTTTTATGGAGGTTTCCGATTGGGGCAAACGCTTTAGAGGACTATAAATGCCATCAAACACACATCACAAACCAGCCCACTGTTAAAAGTTACCTTAGGATTTTGGGCTGTCCACCAGATATCGGAAGCATGGTCGGCCAAATTGGTAGAAAGAATTAACCTAGTAAATATTTATAAAGAACTAATAAAATTATCTAGGACAAGTAAAAATTCTGACATTTTGAGATGTCTCTGCAGATATGAGACTCAATGTGTGGCGTATTTAACTTAAAGGTAACTCCGGCATTGGGCATAAACATGCTTACCTTAAACAAAAGTGCTATTCATTAAATTTGGTCTAGTGATGGCAGGAGAAACAAGGTGTTTACGTCACGAGCTCCGTCATTTTCATTAGACGAGTGAGTGAATAGAAAGACTATCCTTGACAGACTTAGGATGATGTCTCTTTAGTTTAACCTAAAAATTGTCAATTTTACTCCTACACTCTTTTACACGTCACGACCAGGCGAAAGGATGCCACATTCAGTCAAATTGATGTTTTGGCACTTTTGAATAAAGCCTACCGCACTCTATCTTTCCATCAGCAGTAGTCTTTCCGATGTTTTCACTTTTGCTTCGTGAATTCGAATAAAAAATATAGCGTCTGTTTGCCTAATACTAACTCTGCATGTGCGACTCCATTGGCTGTCAGCGTTTAACAGCATAAGAGAGAACACTTAGATTTCTACAAAACTCTAAAGTTATTTTCCCTTTCTGGAATGAAAGAAGATTCCAGTACTGGTAACACTTTTTAAGTACTGAGACTCTGTCATCCTTTTCTTGTGAGTATTAAAGCTGGAACAACTCTGCAATTATTATTCATAACTGGAAGGGAACGATTTTCAAGAATTGTGTATAAGTTAATTTACTCCGAAAGTATCTCCCGAGTGAGGTTGAGATAAGAGCTTTTTCATCAGCCCTCGTAACGTCTAGACCCCAGAGCACACTGATGTATATAAGAAACCCGCATGAAACCCTACG
This sequence comes from Ellobium chinense, assembly GCA_033807755.1. Lineage (NCBI taxonomy): Eukaryota > Metazoa > Mollusca > Gastropoda > Ellobiida > Ellobiidae > Ellobium > Ellobium chinense. The sequence continues at coordinate 1,500,864 of JAWQUT010000043.1, forward strand.
ACCGTAAGGCGAACCCGGGCCTGCTTCTTCTGGATATTTCCTGTTCCTTGATGGTGTTGCCACTGCGAGAATGTACAGGAGCTACGTCCTCTAGAGTAAACATGGCTGCAAGACAACATGGCGGATCACCAATATCCGGTATCTTGGTCAAGAGTTGTTGGACATGTCTGAAGGAGGCTGGAGTCGAGACAGGGAAGTTTGTGCAAGGAAAGGGACGAAAAAAAATACGACAGACATAAATATATACGCATCGAAGACGATAAGAAAGAAAGAAAGAAAGAAAGAAAGAAAGAAAGAAAGAAAGAAAGAAAGAAAGAAAGAAAGAAAAAAAGAAAGAAAGACAGACAGACAGACAGACAGACAGACAGACAGACAGAAAGAAAGAAAGAAAGAAAGAAAGAAAGAAAGAAACTTTTCTTTAAGATCTCAGACAGAAACTGCAAAGACAGCGAGAGTTAGAGAAGTGGTAAAGCTGTCTGGAAATGGAAGGAGGAAGTACTTGTACGCGGGCACATCAGAAAGAGTCGAGAAGAAAAAAAACCCCAACTGTGTAGAATATCCTTTCCATCCTCGGACATCTGAACGCGTTGAAGTCGGACGTACTCCTTAGATGGACAACTAATGGTCTGTCAAGAGAGAAAGACAAGCACGTTGCCCGTCTCTATCATCAACAATTTTGGACGGTCACTCCTGACAGTAAATTGGACGGGTCGTTACAGGCAGCCTGGAAATTATAGAGATCTAAATTACAGTTATCAAATTGCCAACCGGGCGTCATTTAAATTAATAGTGGCCAGGTTACGGTCGAGAGATGTACGCCAAACTGATTTGCTACTTTGCACATCGGAGTAGCCAGTCTGGCAAGGCCGACGAGGGAAAAGAAGACTGAGGCCTGCGGAAGGATTCGAATTCTGAGCAAAGATCAAACAAAAAAGTAAGTGAGGAAATGAAGTCTACCACCACCCTTCTCTCCTTGACACTTAAACGCATCTGGATTTTTTCAGTCATGACGCTTCATTTGTTTTATGCTCGGAAGAGAATTAGAGGGCGACGACTATTTTGAGGCTTCATGTAAGCGTGTTCCTCTTTCTCACCTACTGTATAAGTGTTATTTTGTTGTTTGTTTTTTTGGGGTTTTTTTGACGAGGATTAATTTTCGCGAACTTCGCGAATTGAGTCCCAAAAGTACCTTCCCGCGTAATTTAAAAAAAAAAAATCAAAGGGCTTGCCGTTAATATGACTTATCACCCTTCATTATTGGACTGTATCGATTATAGCATTTTTCAACAAATTAGAACGAAGCAGGGTTTATCTAAGCGTAAGCCAACCACATACAATGTAATATCATATCAGTACAAAGGAACAAATGAAAAGGGGGAAAATACAACCTCCCCCCCTAAANCCCCCCCCCCCCTAAAAAAAGTATATATATATATTATATATACATAACTGCTACTAACTTACATTTAGTCATCGAGCGTGATGTTGTCAAGGACTCGGCTATGTTTTCTCGTATCTAACCCTGCAACTACCACTAACCCACTGACACCTGGGGAGAGTCCCATGACTTTACATAACAGACGCAAAACACGCGGAAACTGCTGTAATGAGTTTTATATTTACTTCCTCTGACAAAGTGCTTAGTTCAGCTGTACACACTCACAGAGAATGGACGGTCATTCTAAACGATTTAGTGGCCGTTCATCACTAACGACAAGTTGCCCGCTCGACCTGGACCAGACAATTCAATTTAGGGCTGAGACCTCTGGGATAAAAAGGCGTTTTAGAGAGTATACGGTTGCTTAGTGCCTATTTGGCCCTCCTACAATCTCACAAATTGAATTTGGCCACCTCCTGCCTGATGAAATCAGCCCAAGGGGAGAGGGATGTAATACGATTCCAAATTCCAAGAATCGATTCCGCTCGACAGAGAGTGGTAACTTTTGTATGGATTAAGTGTTCTTTCTTCGATTGCAATAAAACAAACGGGCAATTACAGCACAGCGGGATAATGGAAAACCAGTAAATCAGGATTGATGCAGCTGACGAGAATTGATGAGGAAAAATTCTTTGATTAAGTGTCTTCTTCTAGCTTGGATCCATTACAATGTTTTATGTTTATGAGACCCGTTCCTTTTACGAGAAAGAAAAACATCATATTGAAACCGTGGGCCAGGCGTGTCTGCTGCTATTATAGAGATATGATCAAGAAAATATAGAGATTCGAGGATAGAGATGAAACACAATGAAGGGAGGCCCATATCATCATTTTCATTATTATCATCGTCATCGTTCTACCATCATTAACGTCAACAATCCTCTTCCAAAGAAAAAAAGGCCCCTTCAAAATTATGGCTTTTGAATAATGAAGTTGAAAAAAGTTTGCAGTATTACAATTTTTTCGACAGAATTCCTGATTATTATGGATGTGAACGAAACAGATTTAAAAAGGGAAATTAGAGAGAGAAAGAAAAGCAGAAAGGACTGAAATATTTTATGGAATCCACCTCCTGGTCAACTAAACATATTCATCTTCTTAACGAGGGTGTATCAAAATGTTTATAGCCTCATCCAGAAAACGATTGCATTGTAGCAAAACGACTACCTCAGAGTGTTTTACATTGACTCTAATAACACCACACCAAATTTTATGCAAAACGCTTTTTCGTTTGCAAATGACATGTTTTTTAACTGGGTAGGGGTGCGCATTCTCAGAAAATTAAACAAACCCACACCCATCAAATGGCACTGCAGGAATCAGTTTGCTGCACCTTCAGACTTCTTTCCCTTGCCCTAATTCAATTTTGATGGCTTAACCTGACTTTTCTGCTCTCAAAGACTTCGACAACATTTACGTGGAAGATGCTTTGTATTTTTTTTTCCCTGAAAACAAGTAGACTACTATTACTCAAATTTCTAAATATGGGCACCACTGCTAACTTAAAGAGTTTTGTCATTTGCTCCTCGTTCCCTAAAAAATATTGCATCGTGATAAAATTTGATGTGGTGTCATGGGGAATATGACTAAAGAATTTGTTGAGTTAACCTAGTAAAACTTAACAATTGTTTTTCTCTGTGCAAAGCCACCAACATTATGATTCACTCTTGTACCACACTTTACAAAGAAAAATAGTTCGTTTATTATTTTCCCGTTTTCCAGCCTACAGCTGTACAAAATTACTGTCTCCCTGTTTACACCATTTCTCATAAATATGGCCTAGTCTACTGTGGCGAGAGGAAATAAAAAAGAAGTCTCAGTTTCGTTGTCAAACAATACGACCTTTTACTTAGCAAAAACACAGAGCACACACCGGGGGGAAGTCCCCAAAAACCAAGCGTCAAACAAGCGATCTGCGGTACAGTGTCAGTGCGTTCACCAACTTGGTGCGAAATAATGTGCAGGTTCGGTGTGCAGCAATGCGTGACTGCCACACCGCTACTAATCTTTATGGCTTGGAGGTGGATGAAGGAGACAGGAAGTTCATGTGAAAACTTTTATGAATATTTAATAAGAAATTGACGAGATAAGATGTTTTGTGTATGTGTAATGTACATGTGAAAGAGCGAAAAATAATAAGAAAGGGAAATGGAGATGACGTCAGTGCTCAGTACAGCTTATGTGTTTCACGCTGGTTGCGCAAGTACAGTATTATAATAATATAGATGTAGGCCAGCTTTCGCAATTCGGTCACTAAATATCACTCGTGACAGATTACAAAGTGCTTGTGCCTCTCACAAAAACATTTTCGCTATATTCTAGTTTTTAAGTACAGTGCTAATAACATAACAACAGAGTACTCTGAGGTCACTTCAAAGTGCTAGAAATCTTTTTCGTTATAACTTTTATGATTAGAATTTTTACGAAAATGCCAAGTGTTCATCGTAGGCGTCAGAAAGGGGAAATGTCTTATACATGCATCTCCAGTTCACAAGAAAGATTTTGTAGCATATAGGAGTTGTAGACTGTAGGCCTTCTCATTGTGATTGCTATATGAAGCAAAAGTTGTGCGGTATTAAAGATGGAAAACCAGTACTGTGACAGAATTTATGTTGCATTGTTGTGATAGTAGTAATAACAGAAGTAGTAACAGATCTGTTATAGTAGTAATTGTTGTATGTAGCAGTAATATTGGTAGGTGCTGGTTATTTTAATAGCTTTTTTTTTTCATTGTTGTTGTTGTTGCTGTTGTTGCAACTGTTGTTGCTGTTGTTGTTGTTGTTGTTGATGATGATGATGATTTTTTTTTATTATTGCTGCTGTTGCAACTGTTGTTGTTGTTGCTGCTGTTCGTGCTGTTGCAACTGTTTGTGTTGTTGTTGTTGTTGTTGTTGTTGTTGTTTAGTTGTTGTTGTTGTTGTTGTTGTTGTTGTTGATAATGATGATGATGATGTGATGTTGTTGTTGTAGCTGTTGTTGTTTTTGTTATTGCTGCTGTTGCAAATGTTGTTGTTGTTCTTGTTGTTACAGCGCAGCTTTATCACTTTAGACCCAAATCGCTTGGCTGTTTCACATTATTAATTGTATGTCGTAAATACACCATGTATTACAAGTACAGCACAGTGCATCATAACACAGCTATTGCGACAACGGTGTCCAAAAACGAGACTGGATCGATCTTACGGCTGCCTGTATGGAACAGATGGAGTTATGGAGAAGCTAAACATACGGCAGAGTGAAATATCATCTTCATTTACCAAGAACTAACAGTCGTTCACTTTGTTCGAAGAAATGGATCAAAGGGGAAATTTATCCACAGTTCAGCTGATCTGAGTCTATATTTAGTACAATTACACAAAGGACTGTTAGAATGATCTAACTAACGAGAGAGCAAAGATCTTTAAATGAGGAATAATTTTCTAGGTCACATTATGGGTACAATTTAATTGTTCTTATCAATGTTGTTGTTGTTGTTGTTGTTGTTCCTGTTGTTGTTGTTGTTGCTGCTGCTGCTCATGCTGTTGTTGCTGTTGTTAATTAATGCTGGTTAATGTATGATAATAACAGTAATAGGCGAGAGTACCCACCCGTGCTACCTTATAGTTCATTTCGCGTAATTTAGAACTTGGCATCAGTATTTATTTACAGATTAGTCTAGTATCTCAAAATAAGATTGAGACAGACAGGTAGAGACGGTATGCAGTGAGAAAAATGAAATTTCAATGTAAGGATGGAAATGAATTTTATAAGCAGAGCATTTCCAAGGAGTGGACTAGATAATAATGTTGCTAGAAATTAACTTAGAATTTGCGTAAACGAGCTAAGACGCTTGTAAAAATTTTTAAAAAGATTTGACTTGCCATTTTGGCGCTCTAGATGCCATATTTGGAAAGAAAACAAGGGTCAAAATCCTCTGAAACGTATAATTTAAACGTCGATAATTAGATCTACTCTTCCAGACTGTTACTCGGCTAATTTGAGCGTAGCAAGTTGGATCGATGCACGACAAGTGCATGAATGTGAAAAAAAAATATGCACCTGCTCAATATTTATTTTCACGTCCGTAATATAGTACAGTACGAAAGTGGATTGTTTTTGTATTTAGTTTCCATCGTGCTGTTGTGGGAAGTCAGGAAACGTAACAATTTTTCAGTTTCAGTGATCCAGGGTCTACTTCTCTTTGCTTGATTTTTTTCAAATTAAACTGGCAAATGAATTTCGACAGATATAGTTTTGGTCTTTTGGCTGTTTCGAGTGATTCTAATCACCAGATGCAGGTAGCACGTTATGACACAGGATTTAAAGCATTTTCCGATGCAGATATGAGTGTTGATTATTTTATGTATTAATTTCGCTTTTTTTCCCCTTGTTGTTGTTTGCAGGTAGATTGAAAGTAAGTTTGGCGTTTAACACACTCAAAACATGTAGATCTACATCATAAGTATCAAAACAAATAAAATAGCAAATTCGTGCTCTTGCCATAGCAATCGTGTCGTGTTTGTAGAATGGAGAAATTAGTCAATAGTATTAAAATAAAAGTGAAGATCATTCACATGTTTATCGAAAATAGAAAATAAGACTCGTCGAATCGATGGTTAATTACGCAATTGCACGAGACGCAGTGCGTGCGTATGTACGTGCGTGAGCAGTATTGGAGGTGGGTGGTAAAGAGTGAGTTGAACAGAGGAATGATGACACCGCTGCCTGTCAACATTTACTGTATACTTATAGTCTGATCCCTGCTGAGCCCTTCTGTAGTCGATACTCGATGTATCTTGTCATTTACTTCATTTTCCTTGTCATTTCTGTTTTGCTGATCGAACACTTTTGATTTCAGTAAGTCTGACAGAAAATTGTTTTGCGTGTGTGTGTTACTTCAAAGAGACCCCTACAACTATAAGACCTCAAAATCTCGAATTGGCGTTAATGAAGTCTTTGAATGCATTACAGCGAGTTAGGGGTGCTTTGAATANTTTCAATGTAAGGATGGAAATGAATTTTATAAGCAGAGCTTTCCAAGGAGTGGACTAGACAATAATGTTGCTAGAAATTAACTTAGAATTTGCGTAAACGAGCTAAGACGCTTGTAAAAATAAAACTTAAAAAGATTTGACTGCCATTTTGGCGCTCTGGATGCCATATTTGGAAAGAAAACAAGGGTCAAAATCCTCTGAAGCGTATAATTTAAACATCGATAATTAGATCTACTCTTCCAGACTGTTACTCGGATAATTTGAGCGTAGCAAGTTGGATCGATGCACGACAAGTGCATGAATGTGAAAAAAAAAAAAATATATATATGCATCTGCACGACATTTATTTTCACGTCCGTAATATAGTACAGTACGAAAGTGGATTGTTTTTATATTCAGTTTCCATCGTGCTGTTGTGAGAAGTCAGGTTCAAGTTCAAGTTCAAGTTCAAGTTCAAGTTCAGTTTTATTATAGGCCTTCAGCCAATTCAAATAAATACAATATTATGTGTTAACATCAAGTCAGGAAACGTAACAATTTTTCAGTTTCAATGATCCAGGGCCTACTTCTCTCTAGATCTATATGTTTTCTTCAAATTAAACTGGCAAATGAATTTCGACAGATATCGTTTTGGTCTTTTGGCTGTTTTGAGTGATTCTAATCACCAGATGCAGGTAACACGTTATTATTATATAGGATTTAAAGCATTTTTTTTCCGATGCAGATATGAGTGTTGATTATTTTATGTATTAATTTCGCTTTTTTTTTCCTTGTTGTTGTTGCAGGTAGATTGAAAGTAAGTTTGGCGTTTAACACATTCAAAACATGTAGATCTAGATCATAATTATCAAAACAAATAAAATAGCAAATTCGTGCTCTTGCCATAGCAATCGTGTCGTGTTTGTAGAACGGAGAAATTAGTCAATAGTATTAAAATAAAAGTGGAGATCATTCACATGTTTATCGAAAATAGAAAATAAGACTCGTCGAATCGATGGTTAATTACGCAATTGCACGAGACGCAGTGCGTGCGTATGTACGTGCGTGAGCAGTATTGGAGGTGGGTGGTAAAGAGTGAGTTGAACAGAGGAATGATGACACCGCTGCCTGTCAACATTTACTGTATACTTATAGTCTGATCCCTGCTGAGCCCTTCTGTAGTCGATACTCGATGTATCTTGTCATTTACTTCATTTTCCTTGTCATTTCTGTTTTGCTGATCGAACACTTTTGATTTCAGTAAGTCTGACAGAAAATTGTTTTGCGTGTGTGTGTTACTTCAAAGAGACCCCTACAACTATAAGACCTCAAAATCTCGAATTGGCGTTAATGAAGTCTTTGAATGCATTACAGCGAGTTAGGGGTGCTTTGAATAAATTAAAGTTCCACTTCAACAGCAACAAGGTGGCTCCCTGTTTGGAGCTGGGTAAGTGGGATGAGCTCCGCCCTTGATTCTAGAAATAGATCGAGGGTTAGCAGAACTACTGAAAAGCATGATTAAATATTTAGATCTTGTAACAATTAACTAATCTTTAAATAAAGAAAAGGAAAAAAATTAAAATGGAAGTTCTAACAACGCTAACAAAGGTACCACAAAATTAAGGACCTCGGGCCAAAACACAAAATAAGTTCCAATTCATGACGGCCTTCATATAGCAAATGCGAAAGAGGTCACTCTGAACTTGTGATAAGTTAGTGACTATAGCTGAAGTAAAATGAAATTAATTTTGATCAACACTTTGTTCCGAAATTCTGAACTAAACAGTTCTTCTCCAGGAAATAGCTTTTAGACATACAGCTGAATACAAAATAACACACTCTCTCTAACTTTTTCATACAAGAGGTGAACACATGCCTGAATGTACGTCTTAATGAACACATGCCTGAATGTACGTCTTAAAAATATAGGGGAAAAAAAACAAACAGAGAGAGTCAGGCTTGAAGGGTCTACTGTACTGTATATTGTAATTTGTGGAGAAAATATCTTGGAGCCAAGATAGCTTGGGCATTACTGAGACTGTTATTAAAGTCAAGTGACTGATAATAACGGCTGACTGTAAGCACGGTTTATAGGATTTAGGATTCACAATCGGCTCCGCTTAATCGCAACTCTTACGCAGCAAGGACAGATCAAGTAGAGGGTGTGACTAAATGCGACAGTTTGTTTCTTTTTACGTCTTAGTAACTTCTGCATAATGTTGCGATTATGGAAATGTTCGAATAAGCAGACTGCGCTTACGTGGAGTCGACTGTAATTTTTCTTTGAGTGACAAACCTTTCATCTTCTCCAGCAGTTGACATATCAGTACCATCCTCCAAAACAATTAGGTATTTTCAGCTCCATCACGTGACCTTGGAAATCTTGCTCACACGTTGCAGTTTGTTTACATGCTCTGCTCATGTATGATTACTCGTCATTTATCAAAATATCCTAGCAAGCCCTAGATCACGTGGTGTAACTGACCCGTCTGAAAATACCCCATTGTATATTTCATATACAGTATTTCTAAGATGACTTATTACTCTTTTGTTTCCACAGACGGTAAGGTATCGATCTAGACCATCTAGAACTCTTTTCTACCGGGCAACATGACAGCTAAGACAGGCTGTATTTACCAGAGCTCCATGACTGGCAGGACAGGACCAATGTCTGGAAGGATACCTAGTAATGAGGGCGTTGTTGGCCATGTTCGCCATGTTGGCCATGTTGGCCATGTTGCTCACTCACAAACTTCACTTAATGTCAGCTGGTGCTGTGAAAGCACAGTGTTTTCCTGAATAAAAATTGACAACTGATATTCCCGTTCACTAGCATTTTCCGTACACTTGCAGCTTTTTGCTTGCTCCCGTGGGGGTGGGGNATCTCTAGAAATGGTTTTAAATATTGCCCGTGCATCGTCTAGTAAGTTTCAGCAACTCATTCTTACTTTCACTTTTTCTTTCTTACTTCCTTCCTTCTTTCCTTCCTGCCTTCCTTCCTTCCTTCCTTCCTTCCTTCCTTCCTTCCTTCCTTCCTTCCTTCCTTCCTTCCTTCCCTCTATCCTTCCTTCCCTCCTTCCTTCCTTCCTTCCTTCTCCTCTCTCTTCATCTCTGTTTTTTAAAATATTTCAGAGATCCCGTACAAACTACCTGGCCTTTTCTGGTCATAGACGTATGGCTGTTTCATTGTCTTTTACTGGACTTTGATCCCGATTTTGTATAAAAATCCTTTTATCTACTTTGAACTGATGGCCTCGACCTTCTCTAAAAGTCTGGATCAATACGGCTGACTTTGCTTCATCGCAACCCTGTAGGAACAAAGAAAACGCCGCTGACATGCGAGTGAGTACAGTAATACAACACAGATGATTTTCAAATTTAATGCTGATAACTACAGTAATATTCTTTCATTAACACATATTCATTAACCGAAAAAGTGCGAATACGTGTATTGCAAATAAAATTGTTCTCTGTATGTTGTGAATAGAGAATTTCTGAGAAGGCGTGTGAATGTTGCCTTGGAAGTAATATCTAAGCTATTATACCTATTAAACTTAAATAGCAACTACACAAAAGATAGCCAAATCTTCGAGCGTGTGCTCGCTCTTTACCAAGATATAAAATGACAACAGAGTTATCCCTTGACACACTTTAATACCCTTGCTCATCTTGTTCATAATCTCAGCTTCCGGTCGCCTCTGGCAATTAACAAATGGTTTCACCATTGCGGATCCGGGTCCTGACGTCAGTGAAAAGTCGCTTAGGTCGTGTTGATCTTGTTTTAAGTTTTCAGGAAACGGAAGCATCCAGTCCATGTAATGGTGGTTATGGCAAAGAACTTTGGAAGTAGAGTGATGGACGCCACATTTCTAATTCATCGGTGATCTTAATATACGTGGAGTTTCAAAGATGGGCCGGAAGGGGGGGGGGGTTTGGGGGGGAGGTCAAGGACATTTCGCCCTCCAACCTCTCAGTCTTTACCTCGTGCTTTAATTTCTCATTAGTAAAGCGACGTTCAAAGTTTCCTCTTGATGTTCAATACAACTTCGAGCTCTACAAAAAAGTATATTCGCCCACGTTTGGAAGGAGGCCTTCAGAGATGCCACCTAGGCATTTCTAATTGCCATGGTTATAACGGGAACTCGGTTTTAAGGTTGAAAATATAAAATTCCCATTTCCCCTCTTCTTTCTCATTGTTAAAATAGCCTTACTATAACGGGCCTGGAAAAGTGAAAAACCCGTCTCTTACGGCATAACTGCCACACTCACAGTATGAGATTTGGCATGACCAGTGTGTTCTGACAGCTCAGAGTCTTTGAAGTCAAACTCGAATTTATAAGCGTTTATTCGCGGACAGCATGCAATGACTGATATACAAGGTCTTGGGTCGGGTACTGTTGCCTACAACAAACCTCGTTCAGTATTTTTACCTAGGCTATCATAATTTATGCTATTTCAGCGGTGATGGCAAGTTCATGAAATTAACACACAGACCGTCTAGTAACAAGGTTTTTGTATGTTATTTGTTACCCATGATATGGCGTGTAGGCTGGAATACAGCAAACATACAAAATGAAATTTTGCAGTCGTAGGCTGATGAATGAAGAAATGCTACTAGAATTTAATCTTACCTCTTGGTCTTCAGTTTACTGAAAAACAAAACAAACTTCAAGACCCTAGTCTTTCTGTCAAAACCATTACGTGTCTGCATGCGTCAATACCTTGTCAATACCTTGTCAATACCTTGTCCCAAGACTGACATCGTCATGTTCGGGGCATTCCCATAGACACTCCGTCCCCCTTTCCAACAGCCATCGTAAAGTGTGAATACTTATGGTGCCAGTAGATATCTGATTCCTAGCTCTCCGAGACTTGCCCGTGTGGAGGAGTCAGTTAATCTTAAACGCTGGTGAACCATTTAACCACAACACTGAGACAGAGACTGCCCACAACGTTTTCACGACGAGGTCGTTCTTTTTTAGCAGAAATATAAATAAGCCTACCTCCTTTGTGTCTATATAATCCAGTTCGGAAACAACGGCGCATGGTTATAATGGTCGAATTTGGAACGTTCCGACTACGCCGTTATAACCGAGTTCTATTATATAAAGAAACATCATCAGATCTGCTAAAGCTGGACAGGAGTTTTCAACATTACGTGCTTACCAGCTCTAAAGGACGCCATGGTCTTTAATTCCTACCTATTTTCATTTCAGACTCATTAAATTGGGAATCTGAGAGAGAGATATCCCGAACAGACAGATAAGAATTAATCTATAGTTAGATACGATTTTCCTGAATAGAATCGCGTTGTGTCTGTTCGGTGTGTTTTTCATACCTATTTGATGTTTAAATAGTAAGATAAACATTTAGATCTAAATTCTTTCCATCCCCCCTCTGCACTTTTACGAGCCGGAAGTTACGTGGCAATTTAATGCTGCCGCATTAGGAAATGTTTAATGAGCTTTGATAAAAATGAGATTAATGTTCTTAAGAGATGTTTTTCTTTTTACAGGTATGTACAACAGTAGTTTCTTTGGAACTAATGTGAGGAACTCAGAGGCACCATTTTGTCCGCTTCTGAATCGTGTAATTTTGCTTCTGCTTTTGCTGTCGTTGTTGTTGTTGTTGTTTGTTGTTGTTGTTGTTGTTGTTGTTGTTGTTGTTGTTGTTGTTGTTGTTGATGATGATTTCATTAGCTTTCATTGTCGTCCATGTCCATGCATATTGCATTGCATCTTAAGAGTGAGTAAGATGCAAAGGAATGTAGCCAAGGAATCTTTATTGTGATTTGGATCATAGCTCATCCGTGGATTGAGGTAATGTTTCGACCGAGCTAATATCTACATCAAACTCGATTCAGGAACACCGCTATTGTGCAAGTATGAAATCTTGCTGTTTGGTATACAGCCAAATGGCCGCCCTTAAAACTGAATTTTTGCACATGGCAAATCAACGGACAAGAACCATTCTTCAAGACAGAGAAATCACTGTTAGAACTATTGACACAATTGACATAGGAGAGGCCTAGTCTAGATATGAAAGCCGTTTATGTTAATATTTTAAAAAAGGATCATTTTAATATGCACTCTCAAAATCTGACAGTCTTCGAAAATGGTAGTGGAGGGGCCGTACCGCAAATTCGACGTTCATGGAAGCTGATCAGCTTAGCGTATAATAGCGTTACACATAAAGACTAGACTTAGCGTTTCTTTTTTTTATTTGTATGACGCAACTCACAGGGAAATGTAATAGTCTGACCGAGTATGCTGATAGATTTGTGTGTTTGCTTTAACACTGTGTAGGCTTTCTGCACATGTTTGTTTACGTATCGCCAATTGCTATGGTAACCACCACACCACATCTTTCATTTAAAATGGCGGAGTGCAATCGATATAAAAATTTTTATTTAAATGAGAATGTTAAATGAGATGGATGAGGTAGGGCAGTACAAGGAATAATACTTCTTTTGTGCACGTGGCAGAGCGTGAGCGGCCAGCGAGATTTCTTGCTAAGTGCTCACTGCTCATCCACATTATTGGTATAGTCCTCAGTGGCGTAGAACCGTTTTTCCACGTGCAGGATTGGAAGAGGTTTTACGGGGGTTGGGGGCACGTTTCCCAGTTTTCACTTATGTTTGGTGAGGCATGCCAAAAACATTGTGGCATCCAGATTGTCTTATATATTTGATTACTGGAAGCTTCTTTCTTTCATTCTACAACTGAGGTTTAAACTAAGGAGCCAAACCGAAACTAGCTCCGTCACGAAAAGCATTTACGTTTGTCTGGACAAGTTAATAGTAAGGAGAACCTGCATTGATGTTTCATAATGTATTGAACTTGCAAAGTTTCGCACAATGCACTGATAAGTTTTTTACAGCGTTTTCTTTTGTGAAAATTTCTTTGATTTCATTGCAGTCTGGAAGTTCTCGAACTGACCAGTCGCTCTGTGAGACATATTAAACACTATAAAGTGTGTTGGTCATTCAACAAGGCTACGTTTGTTTAGCCCTCATGGGTGCAAGAAAGGAGCGGTCCTTTAATTATGTGGGCGGTCTCTTGGATATTGTATACAACGGAAGAATCACTCTCTAAGCAAGCCAAGATAGCTGTGACTGATGCGGAAGAGCTAGAAATGAGTGCGCTGACTTGCAAGTGTTGTTTGCTATACTTATATCTTTGCATAATTTATTAGCTTACATATCACCTTTGATTCTTGCCACATCCTCCTCCGACTCAAGGCCATTAATAAAAAGTTCCACTAACAAACTTAATATCGTAGATGGTGGCCGCCATTTTGCCAAGCTCCCACTTCTTGTGTACTGCAAAACATTCCAAATGCTCTGCTCCTTTCCCTGCCGTGGCTCTCGCGCAAAAGCTTAAAAGGTTTCCCAGTTCGAAAATGGTGTCTTGGGCAGTCTGGCTCCAATCAGGCTACGCCACTGGTCGTCCCTTCACTCACCTTGACGTCCGTGACACGATGCGAGTGCATTTATCGCTATAGAATAGGAGGATAAAGTTACAGAAATTGCAGTCACCATGTGCGTGTGGAGTGATAGACATCTTGGAAGAATTCAGCCAAAGATAAGCGTCTTTTGAAAGTGCTCCGTGTGAGCTCAGTGAAGTATGTCCTTTAAAGCAGGAAGAATGATAACTAAACAATGGCATGAAGGCGTTTTACGATGGTCCATTATTCAAGAGCTCCTTGGCTTTTTTTTCTTTAGCATTCAACTTTAGTTTTTGTTCGTAATACTTAGGTGGAGAGCGGGATGGGGTGAGTGAGTGCGTGGCTTTTGTTGTGACGATGATCGTAAACAATTTGTTTTGTTTTTGTACTTTTCTTGTATGTCACTCATGATACTATGATTTCAAAGTCTCGCAGCTCGCAAGTCTGAACGCACTAGCACTACACTACAGGGTCACTAACTTCACAACAATTCGATCCTTAAATCTCTACTGCCTGAATACTGTTCCGTAACTTTCACGAGTACGCCTAGTGCTTAGCTGTGACCCTGACACACGTCTCAATTGCTCACATAACGAATAATAACAGAATTGTTCTTATCAATAATGAAAACTGCCCATCTTTTTACCTTCAGTGGTATTTTGATCAGTGTCGTCGTCCATCTCCAGAAGTGTGTGTTTATCTCTCGCGAGATATTTCGTGATTCAGGAGGAAGAACAAATAATAACACAGCCATACAAATGTAAAAAGATCTTCCAGTTCTTCACAACGAATACTACCGCACAAGATACCATCCTAACAAAGGTTACTAATAATTATGTCTAACAATTTCCCAATTATACTCTCTGGGCGGTTTCGGAGACAGATCAATGTATCGTACTTGAAGCTCTAATAAGCTTACTTAGATACAATTATTTGGATTACTCTTTTTGCACTGGTGGCAAACCGTAGCAAACCCACGCAGGTATGAGGATGCCAATGTGTTTTTCTCTGTTAGCTATATAAAGTTTTACACCTCTCGTTAACTTATTCAAAAGCCCCAGGCATGCCAAAATACTTGCCACACATAGTGTTTGACTCTTCCTCTAAATGTTGACTTGTAGCAAAATGATTAGATTTTGATAATTTTGGCAGTGAATCAGGCTTCCTAACATTTAGGCCTTTTCACTCAGTAAACAGGTTAACCTTACCCACTTAGCAATAACCACACAGTTAATACTTGAGTGGTTAAACCTCATCTATTCTGAGTCTCCAAAAGTATTTGCACCTATCTTAGCCTTTGAAATTCAAATCCAACCCCTTTCCTTTCTCCTCATGGCCAGTTTTCTGATGATTTTATAGGGATGAAATTGCACATCCCTATGCCCGGTATTATTGTCATCTTCTTACCTGTAAACTCAGCCTTCCTCGGTAGTGACGATGTCGTTGGTGGCAATCAGTCTGACTCAGTGACCAGATGGGGTTTCTGTATTACATTAAAGTAATGTAGTATAATGTAATGTAATAGATGCCCTCCCTTTGGACCACTTTTCATCAAAGTGTCACTGTAAATCAGTTATTGCGGGACTTGGTTTTGGGGTAGGAGAATCCTTGGATCCCATTTGAAGCTGCCAAGAGAGAGAGAGAGACACAGACAGAATGACAGCGACAGAGGGAAACAGAGAGAGAGAGAGAAATCGAGAGAGAGAGAGAGAGAGAGAAATCGAGAAAGAGAGAGAGAAAGAGGGAATCAACAGCTGTGGCAAAAGAAATAAAAGGGTAGAGGAAGGTATGGGAACTTCTGAGTATTCTGATAAAGCCAGCATGTGTTTCCTTTTTGTATCAAGATTCAGAATATCGCCCAGGCACTGACACTAAACCGCCTCCTCCCACTGTGCCAAGAACTTAGAATACGTTTTGCCACAAATAAACGAACAGCTATACTGAGAAGATGTTTTATAATTCTTAGAGTACTTTTTTTGAAAATTGTTTTATTTGTGAGGAACGCTCCAACATAATTTCTCCTTGTGTGTTGAGGACATCTTCCTCAGATCTTTCTAATATTAGGACATTCACCCACAGAAAAAATGATAAACGGCACATTTGTGTGTGTGTGTGTGTGTGTTTGTGTGTGTGATTTTGTGTGTGCGTGTGTGTGTGTGTGTGTGTGTGTGATTTTGTGTGTGTGTGTGTGTGTGTGTGTGTGTGTGTGTGTGTGTGTGTGTGTGTGTAAAAATTAATTCTGGCAGAGTAGGGACTAAATATCCATTCACGCATGTGAATCCATTAGTAGATACGCTTTCGTATTAAATGTCAATGAACCTTAAAACTTATGCAGAGAAGAACGGGTGGGAGAGCAGAAGTTTTCATTTTGCATTTCATTCTAAAAAACAATTAGCAAAATGTACACTGATTTCAGTAAAAAAAAAAAAAAAGCTTCCACGATCTGCGGAACTGCAGTAAATTACCACTGTAATTTTACCGGTGTGTAAATGTCACCGCATTTACGAAGTTCAATAAACCGGATATCACTAATGTGTTATCTGAAGGTTAAACGAGGATGTTAGCTACTAGTTTTCTTTGTTAGATGAATAGTAGAAAGACAACGATCTTCTACCGTTGTACTGTTCTTAAAATATTGGAGAGAAGGTTGCAGGAGTCTAATTGATCAAGAAAAAAATGGACTATCAGAGTCAAAAAGCAGAGTATACAACCTTGTGTAGAAATAATCGTGTAACACGAAACCACACCGCATAAATGGTGAAATTCAGTCCTGACTTTGTAAAAAAAAAATATTTGTTGCAGGCAGTGTTTCCCAGTGGCTTCAGCGGATTTCATTTCTGTGGTCTGCAAAAGAAGGTCAAATTTTAAACCGTTTTATCTAACTTAAAATTGTGAAAAATCTGAATGAAGGATCCCCACTGTAAACAGTACATAATTTGAGCACAGTGGTGGCACCAGACCTGCAGACTAGAATTGGCCTTCTCGGAGCGTTCCTGTGGTTTGGGAGAACAAAAATTATTAAATGGTTCAAAGAGGTTTTTACAGTTTGGCTCCTTTAACCACAAGAACCACTGACGTGAATCTGATTGCCGTTTAACCAGAAGAGTTAGTTGGTTGTAATAAAAGGACCGACAATGACGTCAGTGCAGGATTAACTCTTTGGCTTCGAAAGGAATGAATACGGATAGTATGGAAGTATGAAAATGCCAATTTTCTTTTTTCACTGTTGGCTATGTAAGGTTTTATACCTCTCATTAACATAATGTCCAGGGATCCCATGCCAAAATAGTTTCCACACAGACATGTTGTTTAGCTCTTCCTCCAAATTTTGAAACAGCGAAAAATGCCCCTAAACCAATTAGATTGTGAGAACTTAGGCAGTGAAGTAGGCTACCTAATATTTTTGGCCCTTCCGCACAATAAACAGACTAGCCTTACCCACCTAGCAACAACCCCAAATGTTATACTTGAGTGTCTAAACCTCATCTATTCTGAGTCTACAAATGTATCTGCACCTATCTAAGCCTTTGAATTTCAAATCCAACCCTTTTCCCCTCTCCCCATGGCCAGTTTTCTGATTTTATAAGGAATATTTAAAATTGCATACCAAAATGCCAGGTACTGTTGCCATTTTTATACCTGGAAAGTGTACTATGATGAGATATATATCATGCATAGCTTTTTTTTTTTCCTCTAAAGCGCCTTGAACTTTTCAGGGGGCAAGGCTTATAAAGATGGCACTTATTTTGATTACTTTGAAATCAATATGCACTAATAAGCATAGAGCAAAAAAAAAATTAATAAATCAACAACATTACAGCAGACTCCCAGACCTGCTGGCTTACTGGCTCTCGACCTAGTTATTCGTCTAAGAATGATTCTTGACATTCAAACCGTCACGAGTGGCCTTTCAGCAAACTCACGTCTCGTTGATAAATAAAAATCAATCTGGCGTTTCATTATGTTGACGCTAGAACAATCAATGATACAACCTTTAGCTACCGAGTTCATCTAATCAAGTGCTGTGATGAACAGGAACATGTCCATGTAAAACTCAGAGAGGGGGAAAGATATGGGACAAGATGGAGAATTGAAGGTAACAAGGAGAAGGGGTGTATATTTTGTGGAGTGGCATGGTCGAATGGTTACGACGCTGGACTCAAGTCCTAATAGTCGTAAGTTCGATTCTCGATCATGGCCATGTTGTGAGTGCCTTGGCAAAGCATTTCATCCACATTTTCCTTAGTGCCCCATTTATAAAATGGGTACTTGGCTGATGGCGGTGGAGGACACTGTCAGAATGCTAGGAACAGCACCATTAAATGTAGTAGCATCATATGCTCCCCAGGGAGTTGAGGAAGTCCTAGAGTGATCACTTCTGCTGGTGTGATAATTCTGTGAAGTCACGTGAGCCGGCACTGCCTGGCTAGGGGACTTAACTTACAAATCATATGTTTATTATTATTATTATTATTAGTAGTAGTAGTAGTAGTAGTAATAGTTTCATCATCATCATTATCATCGTCATCATCATTATTGTTATTATATCATTATCATTTTTGTTCATGTTCAAAATAAACGTGATAGTCTACGAAAATAAATATTTGAGAACAACATGATCCAATCATAGTCATTTTGCCTACGTTTGAGACAGACAGTTTGAATGAAAACTGGGTTATTTTTGGGTTTGTTACAAACCAATACATCCATCAAATGTTACAGGCTCACAAAGTCACTGGTTAAAAACAGCGCCGAAACATGTCGCTTATCTCTTGCGATTTCAGCTGCACCAGCCAAGACTAGGCCCTATGTCTTGAACAACGTAGTAAAAGTGCATAACTCATTTCATGAGGGCAAATCTAAAATCAGATTTTTGCCCCTCTTCTAAAAAACTCACTGAAAAGAGACAGGCAATCTGCTCTTGATTGGACTAAACAGGCTTGCATGGAAACTATTTACAAGCATGAAGAGAAAATTATAAGATTCTTACGTTTTTGAGGTCCTCCATGAATTCAAATGCTCACATTACAATTTATCTAAAACTGAGACCAAAATTTGCATGTGACCTAATTTGTACAATACGCTCTTTTGTGTCCACAAAGATGATACGCAGTTAAGAGCTCACCTCCGATATATCTAGGTCTTTTTCAATCTCCCCCAATTTCTGCTACATACACCTCAGATTGGATCCACCTCCGCCTCCCGCCTCCCCCCC